>WNNJ02001413.1:0-26860 GCA_012934845.2 Pomphorhynchus laevis | reverse complement strand
AAAATCATAATATATAATATATTAAATTAATATATTTTAATATATTAAAATTATATATATAAATCATAATATAAAATATATATTATAATATATAATTAATATTATAATATATTAATATATAATATACATTATTATAACATTATAATATTATATAAAAACAAATGTTTAATGTTATATAAGAACTTTTGGTGTATTTATTTTGTTTACCCAGTACCGAAAGGTAAAGAGGTATAATAAATTCTCTCTCTCATTATTATAACATTATTATATTATTATAATATTATAATAACATATTATAACATTATTATATAATTTTATAATATAATTAAATACAATGATTATGGTACATAATTTATTGGTTTTTATTATTTTTTTATACATTTTTAGTCTCTAATTTGTTTTTATTACATTGATTTAAACAATCTAACTAAATAATTGTAAATATTGTCAAACTTTGAATGGTTAAAAAATATTAAAACGTTTAATCAAGAATACATCAACTTTCGAAGGAATACAACATAATTGGAGACCATTACGATAATGGTCTGCTAGTAAAAAACATTAAAAACATTCTATTTGATCGCATCTGTGAGCTGAAATTTTTCCGATTGTGGCATGATATTATCCTCACAGGTATTGATCTTATTTTTGATACGGCAGGACGCTACTAATCAGTACGGGCTAATCTCATCAAATGAGAACCACCCGGACGTGGTCAGTCAATGTGGGCTGACCCAGTCCCTGTAGGTGATCTGTCCCAGCCACTGTAGGTATGGGTTGGTCAATATAGGCTGACCCAGACCTACATTTCACGTTTCTGCACTTAATTATCTGCTTTCTTTGTTGACTGATGCTGAACGGATTTGAACTCACGACGTCTGTATCGTGATTCAACTCATCATCCACTAAGCTGTCTGCACCAGTGGTGTAGATATACATTTCTGTATATTACCTTTTTTCTGAATATTACTTTATAATTGTAAAACTATTGTAAAATATTTAAAGCCCTTAACGTCTTTGACATATTTTTTATCATCAAAGTTCTTTTAGGTGATTTAAAAATTCAAAATATCTATAGTTGTTTGATTTTTTTAATTACATTTCTTAAATTCATACGTTTTTTTAGTAAAACATGTATGATTTTAATTTAATATATATTTTTTATTCAATTAAAGTCTAACAACAAAATTTAAAATTTATTAAATTATATTAAATAAAATTTACATAATTATTAATTATTTGATTTAGTTTCAAAGATGACGTTCTTTATAAACAAAACAAAAAATTTTGATATTAACAATTGTTATTGAATTAGTTAATTAAAAAATATTATCAAATGTTTTATAATTATTAAACATTAAGTTCATTTAAATAATGATAATAATTATATTGAGATCATTTAAATTACGTTAATCATAACTATAAACGTTCAAAAAATAAAATAGTAATCATTTAGATAGTAATTAAATTACTGTTTTATTTACTTTTTTCAATAGTAATTTAAAAAATAAAAACAATTATTGTATTTCGAATGATCAAATCTTTTAATTATTTATGTAATCATTTATTCCATAAATATCATCATAAATCATTTGAATCATTAAAATAATCAAATGATTGGATCGTTATAAATCAAATTAAATCATTTATTCAATTATTTATTTAGCCTAGACAAAAATACACCATTTGTATTTAAAGAATATTATCTCACATTTTTATTATTACTCATTGTTTCGTATAAGTGTCTTTTTTAAATATTTTTTACTATATAAAATATTTGGAAAATACTATATTATTGTCTTTAGAAAATGTCTTTTTAAATACAATAATATAGAATTTTAGCATAAATTTATTTTTTGTTTTTAAAGATTGATACGTTTTAATCTTTAAAACAAATTTTATAATTTCATTAAATGTCTATTGTTATTAAACTTTACATTTAAAAGTTTATAAATTTTCAAATTTATAAATTTGATAATCAATATTTATTATTCAAACTTTACTATCATTGACTTTACTATTTAAAAATCTAAATAATTTTTACTTGCAAAGTAACCGTTGTAGAACCTTAAAAATTTAAAATAATTAAAAACAATGATCGAAAATAACGAAACCAATCATCTTTTTATAATTACAATTGCAAACCAGTAAAATTATACCTGCAAATCAGTAAAGTTTTAAACGTACCTTGTTGACTTTTTTTGACATTGTTTTATGATCTTTGTGCATAAATCAAATGCCGGCCAATTTTATAAACTTAAAATCGGCGAAAGTTAAGGTACCAAATCACAATGGTACGGAAATTATAATCAATGAAAATTTTTACGCACTTTGTTTTTAAGTGGAGATTATTTGCATACAAAATACACAGCGGCAAACATTATAGTTACACTGTTACAATTGTACAAAACTACAATTATTTCTTGTGGCACATATTATTCGTAGTGTCAGCAAATCAGTCGTAAATTTAAAACTTATGTAAGTTTTTATTTTACTGTTTTTACAAGAGTAGTTATTACCTTGTTTAAATCAAAGTAAACTCTAATGTTACCTTTTATTTATAATAACAAAATTTGATATATATATCATTATATCATTATATCATTATATCTCCAAACATACATTTGAGATATAATAACATACAATATATTAACATACAAGGACTGCGTTTTACAAATCTTACAAAATTCTACAATCGGCAACTCAAAAAGATTACGTGAAAACAGTATACACCAGGGACAAATGCGTGATATATTAGCGAGAGCTGCCTTTCGATTTATTCTGTTAAATGCATTATCTGCATCAACAGTGAGAAGATTTGGTTTCTGATAAACATACATTTGAGATATAATAACATACAATATATTAACATACAAGGACTGCGTTTCACCAATCTTACAAAATTCTACAATCGGCAACTCAAAAAGATTACGTGAAAACAGTATACACCATCTAAATTTACACACGTCAACGAGGTCGTACGTCCAGGGCTCTCCCGGAGTACGTGAAAACTTTTCAAACCGATCGAATCTTGACAATTCTCACAGTTTGTTCCAGTTACAATGGTACGAGGAAAACCTTCATCAGTGATCCCTTGTTGTTCGTGTAATGGTCCTGCAGCTAGATGCAAGGGTTGTAAATGCGCAAAGAGCAAAACGTCATGTTTCAATTGCAGAGCGATTAACTGCCGGAACGGCATCCTTCAAACGTTACAAGCGAGCGTACTTGTTGCAAAGGGAACGGGGGATTTACAAGCTGATACAGATTACAATGTTGACAGTAGCACATGCCAAATAGAAACAAACTCGGGAAACCCGACAACATCAATACTTTCAAATGATAAAAACATCGCAAATAGGAGTCCTAATTTACATTTCCACGAAAGTGCACATGCCCCAAATCAAATGACATTGAGCATTGATGAGATCTACTATAATGTCTCCCACTGGGCACCGAATCTTTTTATCCTCCCTGTATGCTCAGCTAGTCATCGTTTTGTTGCTACCCTCGCATCGTTGTATTCAAAAGCAATTCACGAACGTGATCATGACATATCTTATCTAAAAAAGGCAGTCGTATTGTCCCAGCTTATCTTACAACGTATTCCGACCGCTAGGGTTTCCTCCATCCGAAAAGTCCTGGAGAGACGTCTGAAAAGCTGGTGTGAGGAGGAATATGGAGTTCTGTACAAGGAGGCTCACTACTATCAGCGCCACCTAGCAAGCAAACGAACACAAAATTGCAAAGATTGGATACGTCGCTACCAGCAACTTCTAACATCAGGAAAGGTGACAGCTTCCACTTCTGTTTTAGAACAAAAAGCATTATCAGCCGTGTTACGCCCTGATGAAATCGTAAATGGAAGATCAGTTCTATCGAGACTTCAGTACCTTCATCCCTCAGCGCAAATTCCGCCAAACGAAGTGTTGCTCACATCGATGCATCCAAACTCCAAAGAGCATCACGCCAGCCGCTTTTACGCCATTGACGAGAATAGTATCCTTTCTGCGTGCGGGCGAACCAAAGGCGGTGCAGGTCCGTCAGGTCTTGATTCCACTGCCTGGCAACATATGCTAACCCATTTCGGAGTTCAATCTCAAATGTTATCACAGTCGCTGGCAAGTTTTGCAATTTGGATTGCAACCGAGCCGATCCCGCCAAAAATCTTAGAAGCGTTTACGAGCTGCAGACTGATCGCATTGAAAAAGAGCAATGGTGGTATCCGTCCAATAGGCATTTCGGACACATCTCGACGAATAATCTCAAAGGCCATCCATCACCCTTGTAAGAGATGACATACAGGATGTCGCAGGAAATGTTCAAACAGCTGCAAGTCAAAGATGTGATGTTGAGCATGCCGTCCACAAGCTTCGATCTTTGTACAAAAAAACCCCGATTCGTGTCTCCTTTCAATCGATGCGACTAATGCGTTCAACAAAATAAACAGAAAAGCAGCTCTCCATAATCTCAAATTCATATGCCCGTCATTATCCTGTATATTGCATAACTTATATCAAAATCCTTCAATGTTGGCTGTCGGAACCGATACTTTGCTATCTGAGGAGGGTTTTACTCAAGGCGACCCCTTCGCAATGCCATGTTTTTCTCTGGCTCCACTACCGCTAATAGACAAAATTCACCAACGCGTTCCTAACGTTTATTAGGTGTGGTATGCCGATGACGCTAATTTTGTCGGAGACCTACCGAATATCAAGAAAGTGTGCGATGTTTTAATGAGGGAAGGTCCAAAGTATGGCTATATAGTGAATCCAAGCAAATCAAAACTGCTTTCACATCGAAGCCTCGAAATCGACCAACACCCTTCGCCCGATATAGAGATCAGTATATATGGAATATCAGTACTAGGCTCCGCTATTGGTACACCACAATATGAAGCAATGAAAGTCAGCCAATGCGTCGATGGTTGGGTCAGTCTTCTCGAAAGCTTGGCTGAAGTAGCAAATGTTGACCCTCATGTTGCATACATAGGCCTTACAAAAGCAATCCAATCGAAGTGGACATACATAACAAGAACGATAGATTGCAACACCGATCAGTTGAAAATTGTTTCTGGTCTGTTAAGGGATAAACTCTTGCCAAAAATGACAGGGTTGCCAACCGAAAATGGATGGGATACTATTTTGACATCTCCATTAAGTTTAGGCGGACTGGGAGTACATGACCCTGCAGTTACATCCTCACTAGATTATGATTTTTCGCTAGCAATCAGCCATACATACGAGTCTGGAATTACAGGACAAGCTTTACGAAACTCTCAATCGAAACTGGTTCAATGTTTGGCAACGGGTCGCATAACTTCACTAAACTGTCGTTTGTCAGATACGATTCAAAAAATGGACACGACTGTGCGGACTGCAATAAAACATGCCCAGAGAAATGGTGCGTCATCATGGCTGAGTGCCCTTCCATTGAAAAGTGAGCACTTTCATCTGTCAGCGAAAGAGTTTACGGATGCCCTATCCGCACGCTATGGTCAAACCCCGCGGGATTTGATTGGTTCCATATGTCCATGTGGTGACTTAATGACCTTGAGCCATGGACTATCTTGTCGCAAAGGTGGTCTGCCATCAATAAGGCACGATGCGGTTCGCGACATAATTGTAAAGGAGTTAACGTCAGTTAGTCGTGACGTTGAGACTGAACCTAGACTGCAACCTGTCCCAGATACTTTGAATTTTGAAAACAACGCGACCAGTCGTGACCTGGGTGCTCGACTGGACATATCATGTCGAGGATTGGGAAATGAGAGATTCGAGCGGACGTTTTTTGACGTCAATCTATTTAGCATTTTTGCTCAATCGACCGTTTCCAAATCTGTTGACTCCGCATTCGAATATAACTCGTCCAGAAAGAATTCAAAATATTGGGAAAGAATCGAGACTGTTGAAAAGGGCAAATTTATTCCACTCATTTTTTCATCATCCGGTGGCATGGGAAAGGAGGCGAATGGGTTATTCCAGAAAATTGCTGCAGTTAAGGCTCGCCGAGGAAATGAATCGTACGCGCACATCGTGTCACGCATTAAGCGCCGTGTCGCCTTTGGGATCTCCCGTTCAGCCAGCGCGTGTCTTCGAAGCGCAAGAACAAAACCAGGATCCGTTAACAAAACCCGAAACAACGTTGTAGCCATCAGTGAGGCTGACGAGAGCAGCTAATTATCGATCTAACTTTATTTGTTTTAGTTTTATAAATAAATTTTTCTCTTAAAAAAATTATTAAATACAACAGCAGCAAAAAAGCGTAGAGCTCGTACAGGCTGGGTACAGGGTTAAAAAAATATCAATGAAAATCCGATTGTTTTAAGTTAGTACATTCTTCAGATTTCTCTTGAAGGACAAAATACTGGAGGCCGAAACCACTTGACTTGGTAGCTTATTCCAGCTTTTCCACGTTCGATTGACAATTGTGTCCAATCTTCTTCGTGGACGAATGTGGGTCTTTAACGTGAGGTGATGTCCCCTCAATCTGTTTGAATTTCGAAGTTCGAACAGTTTGCGACAAACATGTTCCCTCTGCCCTTTTTGAACATTAAGCGCTGTCCACACAAACATTAAATCAGAGGACTTTAAAGATTTCTTCACTGTGGTCACACCAAGTGCGTGAAGTCGAAAAATGAATGAGAGCTTGCGTTGGCTGGGTACAAGAGGTGTGGCTTTGCGTAATATGGATTCGTACAGGTTCATCTCTGTCGTAGTTTGAGGGTGACAGGCAGGTGAAGCGTATCTCATTAAAGATAAGACATAAGCATTGCAAATTAACTTAAAACTGGATGCGTCAAGCTGGCCAATGGTTCTTCTTATAAGTCCTAAAATTCGACGGCATTTAGCAACTGTGTGACTGGTATGTGGGATGGTCGATAAGCTTCTATTTACGATCACTCCAAGGTCTTGAAATTGGAGAACTGTTTCAATTTCTCTTCCGTCAATGGTATATGATGAATTGATGTGTAGATGTCCGATGCGCATATGTTTTGACTTATTGGGGTTTAATACCAGTCCCCGTTGATTACACCATACCTTAATATTATCAATGTCTCTCTGGAGTATCATTGGATCTCGGCTATCGATTATTGGTCGCCAAATTTTCAAGTCGTCGGCATATAAACCACATGGACTCGAAATAGCTGTAGTAAGCTCGTTGATGTAAATAATGAATAGCAATGGACTGAGTACCGATCCCTGAGGAACACCGCGTCCAGGATTTCTTGTTTTTGACATTTGTTTATTAGCCAATACAGTAATCTTCCGATTTCTAAGGAAGGAGTTAATCCAATATAGGAGGGTTTCTCTGATGCCGTACTGTTCCAGCGTAATAAGGAGGACATCATAGTATATCCGATCAAATGCTTTGCTGAGGTCGAAAAACAAAACATCAACACTAACTCCAGCCTCGGCATATCTGGTCCAATCACTCCTCGCAAGTATGAGGTTTGTGACAGTAGATCTTCCTGGGCGGAAACCATGCTGGTTGTCGCAGAGTACTTGGTTATCTTCTAGGTGCCCGATGATTCGTTTAAAAAGCAGTTTCTCTAGCACTTTACAAGCAACGCAGGTAAGGCTTATGGGCCGATAGTTGCTTGCTAGATTACGGTCGCCTTTTTTGTAGAGAGGTCGGATTATAGAACATTTCCAATCTGATGGTATACAGCCTGTTGACAAGGAGAAATCGAATATGGTGTGTAAAGGTTCATATATTACTGGTGCAAGTTCCCGAAGAAGAATTGGAGGAATATTGTCAGGTCCTGCCGCAATTGATCGTGGTAGCTTTAGAAGTTCGTTAAGAACCTCAAATTTATCAAATGGAGTAAATTCGTAACACGGATATTGAGCAGTGGAGAATCTGGGGCAATACTGACAGGTAGGACTCTCTAGCGTGAATTGATCTAGGAAAATATTGGCAATTGCTTTGTCATCAGATGTGAGCTCACCGGTTTCCATAAATATAGAGTTAATCTCAGACGTAGTTGATTTTAATGAGCTGATATGTTTGAACAATTTACTGGGATATCTTTTTGATGATCGACAAAGATTGGAAACGAAGCACCTGCGTTTCTGACGTTTGAGTGCCGTAACTTGATTTCGTAATTCCTTGTAATCGGTCCAAGAACAATTCTGTTCTTTGAATTTTTTGTAAATTTTGTCTCTTGTCTTAATCATTTGTTTAATCTGCGAGTCAAACCAAATGGGAGTTTTGTGGGATGTGCGCTGACGTTTTTATTAGAGACTATATTCAGGATGTTATGGGAACTGTGCAATTGTGCGCATTACAGAGAAGCGGAATAGAATTCGCTGTTCATTCCTTATCAGATTCATTTCACTCTCGGGGGTGACGTTGGCTTACTGGCCATGAATGCAACAAACACTTTTAATTCCGTAAATCGACGTCTAACATTAGAAAACATAAAATTCATTTGTCCGTCTCTAGAAACAATACTAGTGAACTTATACATAAAATCATCAACAATGTTTACTGGTAGTGATCCGATATTTTCAAAAGAGGGTTTCACTCAAGGTGACCCTTTGACCATGTCTGCATTTGCTGTTTCGACTCTACCACTCATCCTTCATATTCAAAAATGTTCACCATCCGTGATTCAACGATGGTACGCAGACGATGCAAACTTTGTCGGTCCTAGCGATGATTTATCTAGAGCCTGGGAAATACTAAAAACAATAAGCCCAAAATTTGGATATTACGTTAATCCACTAAAGACACAGCTGCTAATACACAAGGAACATGAATTCGACACTAGCAACTTCTCTGGCTGTAAAATAAGTGAGCGTGCTATCGAAGTACTCTGAACTCCCATTGGAGCAGAAGCTGATGTTTTGGATATTATAAAAACCAGGATAACATCCTGGGCATCCACACTTGAAAGATTAGTTGAAGTTAGTAAAATTGATCGACAAACTGCTTATTCCGGGTTAATACACTCTGTGCAATGGAAATGGATATATACTTACAGAACAGTACCAATGTGCACGGATGTCACTAGATGTCTTAAAAACCTATTGTATAGCGGTTTTATTGAGTCAATCGCACAAGCGAAAATTGAACAAGCACATAAAGAATTATTAACTCTACCGTTCAAGTTAGGGGGCATTGGGTTAGTTGATCCGGAATACATCGCTGACTTGGAATACGATTGTTCTCGTAGAATGTACGAAACCTATCGAGACGGATATTCATAGGGATGTTCAAACTCAAACAGCTAGAAATATTTCATACATTAGATTAAATGTAGCCAAATCGAGGAAATAATTAATACTAAAATCTCTACCATCGGATTACTTTAAGATATTGGCACATGCTAGTTACAAGGAAGCTTCATCGTGGCTATCTTCCCTATCTCTACGTCACGAGGGGTTTCGGCTTACAAACAATGAGTTTAGCGATGCATTAGCAGATCGCTATGGATGGTCTTTGCAAGCATTAGAAAATAAAAAATGCATATGTTCTTCAGAAATGACTATCAATCATGCATTTTCGTGCGAGACTGGAGCGTTACCATCTATCAGGCAGAATGAAGTAAGGGATATATTTTCTCACCTCTTAAGCGGGATATGCAGTGGCGTGGAGGTTGAACAATTATTATCACCCGTTCCATCTGATTATCGTTTTAATAACAAAAGCACAAGCGTATCGAAAGAAGCGCGTCTGGATGTTGTATGTAGTGGACTATTCGGAAGCCAGTTTAAGCGGACATTTTTGGATGTCGCGATATTTAATGTGCATGCTCCCTCTAACTCCCGAACTGAGTGTAAGGCTGACTTTGAATACCATGAAAAACTGAAAATATCGAAGTATGGAGAGCGAATTTCAAGTTTAGAACAGGCGCATTTCAGTCCGTTATTTTTTTCGTCTTCAGGAGGATCAAGTCAGGAATCTAATAGGATAATGAAGCAAATAGCGTCAAAATTAAGCTGAAAACGCGAACTTCCATATCCTCAAATAATAAAAAATATACGGAGAAAATTTCATATGCCTTAGCTCGTGCTGCATCTGCCTGTTTAAGAGCGCCACGCTCTACATATGGAAAACCTGTTCACTATCATTTTCGATCAACAGAAGAGATAGCCAATGTTTGCTTGTAATAATAATTATAATTATTAAAAAAAATATTAAAAAAATACAAATTAAAAAAATTATTATTACATACATGGTCCTAAAAAAAGTTTGAGAACTAATAAACATACAAATGTCAGCTTTAACAGCTTAAACACAATTAATACACACAATTGACGGACTGCAGTTAGCAATTACTGAATAAGACTATAATCAATTGAACTAACTTGAAATCAAACGATCTCGGAATGACGCGTGGGAAACCCAACGATGTACGAAACTGTTGTGTATGTAACGGTCAGGCGGCAAAATGTAAAGGGTGTGCATGCGCAAGGTCTAAGATGCCATGCATAAATTGTAGAGCACCGAACTGCACAAATAATCCTTAAATAATCCAAAATAATCGATCTTATCCTCAATCTATTCACCAAGCAATCCATCGATCTCTTCTGCCTCACCGAATCCTGGCACTCAGATTCCGACAACCTTTCCCTTCACCGTGTAACATCATTGGCAATGATACTTCGTCATTTCTCCAGACTAAAGTATCCACGTTGCTCTCTCACATCTCGGTATCCATCCTATACCACACTGCCCAGTCTAGCCTCATCCTTCCGGAACTCTTTCATCTTCTCCCTGTCTCACCTACAGAAGTATCATCTGTCCTCATGTCCTTGCCCAACAAAACCTCACCTGCCGATCCCCTGCCTACTCACATATTAAAATATATATGCTCATCGATATCCCCATTTCTCACAACCTTGTTTAACTCGTCCATCCGCAGTGGTATCTTCCCTTCACACTGAAAATCCGCAATCGTTCGTCCCCTCCTTAAGAAACAATAGCTCGACCCCTCCCTTCCTTCTAGCTATCGCCCCATTTCACAACTCCCTACTCTTTCTTAGCTCTTAGAACGCCTAATCTTAATACAGATCAACGCTTATCTCTCCTCATCCAATCTGTACCCACCTTTCAAATCCGCTTTCCGCTCTAATCACTCCACAGAAATCGCATGCATAAAAGTGTACAACGACTTACTCATTTCCCGAGACAAGGCTCTATATAGTGTTCTCATCTCCCTCAACCTCTTCTCCGCATTCGACATTGTCGACCACTCCGTCCTGCTTTCTCGCCCTCGTTATGATTACGGCTTTTCTTCCTCCTCCGTAGCATGGTTCGCCTCATATCAATCCGACCGTTCTTTTCGGGTCTGTTCTAATTCATCATCCTCCCCTCACATCCCTATTTTTTGTGGGGTCTCACAAGGTTCAGTCCTAGGTCCCCTTCTTTTCTCTCTTCTGCTTGGCGATCTCTACCCGTTTATAAAACCTTACTCCTTTAACGTCATGCAATACGCCGATGACATTCGAATCTATGCTCATGCACCCGCACATCGCATACATGATATCAGCAATTCTGCCTCCAACTGTCTTTCTTCTATCAACAAACGTCTCTCCAATCTCCATCTCGTTATAAACCCCAAAAAGTCCAAAATAATGTGGACCCTCCCCCGTAAACCAAACATATCTACTCCCACTGTATATTTTGCCTCATCGATCATCTCCATAGTCCACAATCTCACTTTCTTAGGCTTCCATTTCGATGATCACCTTTCCCTTAAACCCTTCGTCCGTAACAAGGTCCGCTCATCTAACTTAATTCTCCGTGACATCCGCCGTATTTGCTCCCTTATCGACTTCCGTTGTTGTATGTCCATTCTTTCATCGCTCCTTTTGCCTAAAATCGATTACTGCCTTAGTTTTTTCTGCAATTCTCCAAAATCCATAATCTTACCCCTACAACGAATAATCAACACCGCCGTTCGAGTGCTCTTTCGTCTTAGTCGCTTAGACAACACATCCACATGTTTTGCCCAACTCTCCCGGTCCACCATCCACATTCGCATCAAACTCCGCCTTCTTCTCGTTATTTTTCGTCTCATCGCTGTCGGCTCCCCATTGTTCATCAATGGGGAGCCGACAGCGATGAAAATCATTAGCATGTATTTGGCCCCGCTGCTATGTTGGGTAGAGGAGTTAGGGGCCGAAACCTGATAGCACAGCAGTTCCTCCTGATGACCTCTAATTCTTATTCTGATACAACGTCTGTTATTTATTAGTCAATTCATAAAAATGACGTTTATTTTAAATTTTATTTTTTATTTTTTATTTTTTATTTTTTATTTTTATTTTTATTTTTTAACTTGATTTAAATTATAGAAAATCTAAAAACAATTATTAATTTTATTATTTAATTATTAAATTTTGATTTAGCATTATTATGTTTTGTTTATTTTATAATTATATAACAATACGTAGACTCAGTTAGCTGATTTAATTTGTTCTACTCACATGTTATTATTGACCTGTGGACTTTGTTTTCCCGGTAATATGACCTCTGTCAGAAATACTGAAACTATGTATTATTGGTTACGACTTTATTATTTTTTCTTATTTTCAAACAAGCATGAATTATTAATTCTTAAAAAAGGGAGAAGTTTGCATCCCAAGGTGTTTACACTTTAAAATGTAAACTGCTTCACGTGATCACGTTTAAGTGACCAGGTAATGGCCAATAGCTAGGTCGCGTAGCGCGTGGAGTGAAGGTGGTAGATCTTTATAGATCTTGTTCCAGCCTGCAACCGCCTTAAGCAGGGCAGCCCCCTGTCAGATGCTGCTGGATGGCCCGTTGTAAGTTTAGTCTGAGTCAACTAAACTAGGTGGCGACACCGAAAAAGCAACGTTAAAAATCACGACTTAAAAGTTACATGTACTCAACAATATTGGAAAAATACGTAAGTACTAATGATTTCAATTTTAGATCTTTTAAATGTAACAGAAAAAATTGTATAGTTTGTGATGTTATAAATAATAATAATTGTATCGTAAGTAATACGACAAACAAATGTTTTTCATTAAATATTAATAATAATTGTAACTGCAATACCGCAGGTGTAGTGTATCTAATACAATGCACATGTGGATTGCAATATATAGGAAAAACATATCAAATGTTAAAAACTAGGTTTAGGCAACACATATATAATATACAGCATAATAGTCAAACTATATTTCATAAACATATGAGATTAATAGGACATGATATTAAAAACTGTAAATTATTTATTTTAGAACATATTATCGAAGAAAACATTTCAATATTAAATCAAAAACTATTAGAAAAAGAAGATTTTTGGATTAAAACGCTTAATTCCATGTACCCATTAGGATTGAATGACGTGGTACAAGGAATTGGCAGAAGTAGTATAATACATAATAAACAACTATATTATAATAATCCGGTTAAACGCAAACCAAGAAGTCATGGTGATAAAAGGAATAGGAAAAATAGAGTTAAAAATATTAAAAAAGATATGTATATAAATGAACAATTGGAAATGTTAAAACAACTTTTAAGTGATAATAAGCTAAAAGATCTTTATGTAAATATAAGAAGTTTTTCTAAAGATATCATATGTTCAATAAATCAAAAATTAATTAACGACTATGATAGGCTAAGTTGTATAATAGACAGTTATTGTAATACAAAATACTATAATCATACAATAAATGTAAATAATAACAATAGAAAATATACATTAACCATAAACTTCATTAATAAATGTATAGATAACATAAATATAGCCGGACTTTTAAATAATTCTAAAAGTAAAGAAATAATAGGGTCAGATTTAAGTAAATACATTCCTAAAATAAGGAATAAACTCCTACCACCATTAGGACGAAAAATTTGTAATTATAATAAATAATTAAAATCAATATGTAACGATAATATTAGAAACATAATGGAAACAGAATGCAATTGTAAAAGTCTTAGTTTTGATAAAATAAATGAACATATATGTACCCATAATCTAGAATTAATTGAAAATTGTGAATTAAGAAAGCTGCTATCGAAAGGGTATAAATATAGATTAAATAACAACAACGACAAAAATAAAATTTACAGTTCGTTATATAATAACTTAAATGATTACTTTAGTAAGCTGATTAATAGTGAAAGCTCGAATATATCTAAGATAAAAATTTGGAAAGATTATATATTTGATAAAATTAAAAATAAAATGAAAATAACAAACAATTATAAAAGAAAGATAAAATTAATAAAGATATGTATAAAGAACTTACTAAATTAAAGGATAACTATATAATAACAACTATTGATAAAGCTAGTAATAACTTTGTCTTCATATGCAAAAAGCTTTATTATGATATACTAATGAAAGAGGTTAATTCTAATGATTTAAATGTAAATCCAACATATGAACGTAGTGAGTTGAGTTTAGAAACAATTATTACAAGTCACTGTTCTATAATGGATAAAAAGGGTATAAAGGTTGAATTAGATAATAAAACTATACCTATATTATATTGGAATCCAAAATTACATAAAAATCCAATAAAACCTAGGTTCATATGTAGTGCGTTAAAATGTACATTAAAACCACTTTCTGTCTATATGAATAAAATACTTAAAGTAATTAAAGCACATTTTAAAAAATATTGCAAGGTAATCGAAATTAATACTGGTATAAAACACTATTTCAGTATTAATTCTACAAAAGAATTTTTAGAACAGACAAAAGGAATAAATTTTCAAAATATAAATACATACGATTTTAGTACGCTTTATACAAATCTAGATTTAGTAGATATTAAAGAAGCGTTAGTAAAATTAATTAACCTTATATTCGGAAAAAGATATACATATATATGTTATAATAATTATAACGCCTATCTAACAAAAATTAAACCATCAAATAAATATAAATATATGGATAAAATTGAATTAATAGAATCCTTAAATATTTTGATAAATCAAAATTATTTAAAAGTAGGGACATCTATATTTAGACAAATAAAAGGTGTTCCAATGGGTGGTAATAGTAGCCCAATTATAGCTGACTTGTTTTTAAGCTTTATAGAATATGAATTTGTTCATAACTGTGTAAAAACTAAATCTAAACAATATAAATATATGAAATATATGTTTCGATACATTGATGATATATGTGTATTTAATTCTAATAATTTTTATTCAATTAGTGAGCACATTTATCCAGAAAGCCTTATTCTTAACAAAACCAATATTAATGATAAAGAAGGTGTATATCTAGATATGAACATTAAATTAACATTAACTAAAACTACTATTAATTTATATCGTAAAGATGACATATTTAAATTTACAAGAAACATATTTTTGCATGAGCATTCATGCATACCATATAATATAAAATATAATACATTAAATAATGAAATTTTAAGAATTGCAACAATATGTAATGATATTGGCTTTCTTCAAAATCATTTAAATAATTTAATAGATACATATTTTAAACTAGGTTACTATAAAAATAACATCAAGCAGAAAATAGTAAAATATATAAATCAACACAATAATATAAAGAATAAATTTAAACTCTTAAGTGGCAAATTTTTATGGATGGATAATAAATAATATACTTTGCATTAGAATAAGATACTAGATAGTTATTTCAGAGGAAATACATCATTAGCATGTATTTGGCCCCGCTGCTATGTTGGGTAGAGGAGTTAGGGGCCGAAACCTGATAGCATAGCAGTTCCTCCTGATGACCTCTAATTCTTATTCTGATACAACGTCTGTTATTTATTAGTCAATTCATAAAAATGACGTTTATTTTAAATTTTATTTTTTATTTTTTATTTTTATTTTTATTTTTATTTTTTAACTTGATTTAAATTATAGAAAATCTAAAAACAATTATTAATTTTATTATTTAATTATTAAATTTTGATTTAGCATTATTATGTTTTGTTTATTTTATAATTATATAACAATACGTAGACTCAGTTAGCTGATTAAATTTCGTTCTTAGACGACACTTGCTTCACCTCGCTATCGCTGCGTTCCCGTCATACCCTCTTACTCCACGTTCCTATTTACACCAACAACTACCGTCTCCGATCCTTCCACGTCGCCGCCTCACTCGCCTGGAATCAACTCCCTCTCGACGTCCGCCGAGCCCTCTTCTTTATCACATTCAAACACCTCCTCCGTTCACACCTTCTCGACACGTGATTTTCAGTTTTGTTTTGTTGTGGTCATGTAAGCGTGCGCTGGCACGCATTTGCCACGTTAAAATAAATATTTTTTTAAATCACCGAGAAGAGAGAAAAGCATAGGGCCTAATACGGAGCCTTATGGAACCCCGGACGAGATAGACCAAGGATGGGAGACGAAAGAGTTATAATAGAAGCGAAATGTACGATTTTATCGTACATTAACGATAAACCATGATACAGTGGGTAACGAGAAACCATGATACAGTGGGTAATGAGACTTCGGAAGGTGAGACAGGGAGAAGAGGAAAGAGTTCCGCGAGAATGAGGCTAGGCGGTGACGCTTGGGATAAGATGGAGATCGGGCTGTGATAGAGCAACGTGGACACTATAGTCTGGAGAAATGACGTATAATCATTGGCATTGATGTTGCACGGCGAAGTGGAGCGAGCAAGGATTGAGTTAAAAGTATGCCAGAGAGTCTTAGAGTTGAATGAAGTGATGATTTTATGCTGCCAAAAGGAGTTGCATTTGGTACGTAGTAGGTTGAGATGAGACCGGCGAAGAGCAAGTTAGGAATCACAGAAATGCGGAGTGATCGAGCGGAAATCACGTCTGAGAGAGCGGTGATAGACTCGAAAAGCATGGCGGAGTCGACGCTTTGAGAGTAGGCATTGGATGTCAAACCATGGGGCACGGTGCAAGCAACGGTGCTGGTGAGATTTGAACGGCAAGAGTATATCGAGAGTGGATGTGAGCTCAGAGTCGAAAAGAAAGGCGAGATCGTGAGGAGATGAATATGTTATTGTGGCAAAGATAGAGACGATTTGAGTAAGGCAGAGCGGAGAAGGGAGAGGTGAAGATTTCTCCAAGCGCGACGTAGGATTGTAGGTGTGTGAGGAGGGGTGTGGTTTTGAGTGAGATCAAGGGTGATAAGAAAGTGATCGGATAGACCAGGATCAGAGATGGACAGTGAGGTGTAGGAAGCAAAATGATCGGAGACAGCGATGATGTCGAGTGCCCCATTAAGTATATGTGTGGGGGCAGTGGATATTAGTTTGTAATTGTAGTTGGATAGAATGTTGATGAACCGGATGGAATTCGTGGAGGAGGGGCGGTCTAGGCGGATATTGAAATCGCCTTAGAACGAGTGAAGGGATTGAGGACAAAGAACAATGAGAAAGGAGGTCAGCGAGTTCGGTAAAAAATAAGGCTGTAGGAGCTGATGAATCAGGACGGTACACAATGGCGAGATCTAGAGTGCTCGGGTTAGAATAACAACATGTGAGCAGTTCAAAAGAGCAAGGACTGAAAGCGGGATTGATTTTGCGAGGAGACGCGGGGTGACGCGCGTGTGCGACGATGCTGCCATGATTAGAGAATTTAGAGGGGCATGAGTTAAGGGGGCGGGCCGAATTCGACTAGGGAGCAACCGGCAGAGAGCAGACGGCGAATAAAAAGGTCATCGGAATCTGAGTGCCAGGATTCGGTGAGGCAGAAGGGATCGATGAATTGCTCGGTGAATAGGTTGAGGATAAGATCGGATTTATTGAGAATAGATCTAGTGTTGAGGAGACCGAGGCGGAAACCGTGTGTTGTGGCGAAAGAGTCTTGTGGAGAAGACACATAGGAGAGATGGAGCGTCATCGAATTTTTGGACGAGTGTGGACAACTTGAAAATTTCCGTCTGTTTCGACTGACAGACGAACGCCTGTCATATGTTATATGGTTTCGACGATTGGTGTCAGCGTCGACGTTTTCAAAATTACATTTATCAGCCAAATCCTCGAGTTTTCTAACGAACTGCGGAATAGTCGGAGTTTTGTCTTGTCGACACTTGTGCAATTGAAATCGAGTGAAAACTGCATTTAATGGTTTGTGGAACTTTTCGTCAAGGATGGCAAGTGCCGAGTCGAACAATTGAGAATCTTTGATTAATTTGTACAGTCACGACGACAGTAGGTTCACAACACAAACTTCTTTTGTTCTTCCGTTACAGTGCCATGCAATGAAACGAAGTTCAGCAGCTTCTGACGCCAGTAATTCTATTCGTCCTGGACATCGGGTGCATCCGGATCGAGGTTGAATTGTTGCAGAATTATAAGTTTGTCCATCGATACAATTAATTCGAATAAATTGAAGAGATCGAACACTAGAGGTTTTATTCGAATTAATCTACAATATGTAAATATTATAATATGTAAATAGTTTAACAAATAGTTCAACTAAAGGAATGATTATGACACCAACATAGCAGCGGGCCAAATACATGCTAATTATGTATTTCCTCATTATATGGTATGCATGAATGCTCATGCAAAAATATGTTTCTGGTAAATTTTAATGCCACCTTTACGATATAAATTAATAGTAAAATTTAAAACTGTTCTAGCAAATTACAATATATTCGTCAATTTCAAGAAAGAATTGGTTATTAAAGTACTTACAATAAAAATAACATACAACTATTGGTTCCAATTATACCGAAGAACCAATATCAAACATCATGGTCAAACAGAGGAAGACTACAAAGCGAGCTATTGCAACAAAGTTTGTGGATCATCAGATTCAATGTTCTAGTGAAGATTGTAGTGTGTGGACAAGTGTATCGTTTCCGGAGGAAAAGAAATCTGCGCTATCGAATAAATCATTTTACTGTGGGTACTGCTGCGCATCTTTGCTAATTCATTTGAAGGGCCATTGTGACGAGAAAATATCTACAAATGCTTCGGAAAGGAACACATATTCAAAAAGTTGCATCGATCGGGAAGTACAAAGTTCTGGCGAATCAGATACCTATAAAGATATACCCATTCAAGAGTTTAACGTTCAGAACACTAAAAATACAAATAGCGAAATACCAAGTTCATCCCGTATCTGGAAAAAAGGTCATCCAAATTCACGCGTGATGCAAACGTTGAGTAAGAAATTTGAAGGCAATAGTGCGTCGTCAATATCGGTTGTTAGTGGTGAGCCGTCGGTGTCGCTGGACAATGATGCTTTGAAGGTATCGGACAATTACGAAGTATCGTCTATATCGGTGATTAATGATTATCGCAATGAAATCGGTATAACTGGAGTCACCGATGAACGAGCTTCACACAATGATACAGACGTCGATATAGATAATGTTCACTCAGCTTTCAAGTGTATTTGTTCAAATGAGATGGAACAAGGGCGAGACGCAAGAAGCAAACCGGATGAGGGTGGTGACGGCAGCGATTCTTTCAGCAAAAAAACGTATTTTGATAATAAAAGTCACACAGATCGCAATCATACATTAAATAGGGGCTGTAACATACTTATTTGGGGTTTAGATGAGTCATCAGCCTCAAGTGCACAGGAGCGGCTTGATGATGATATTGCCGGTTTACGTGTGTTCTTTTCTAATTTGCTCGAAAAAGGTGAGGAAGAGGTCGCATCGTCTATTTTAGTAAGGCAGCTCTATAGGTTGGGTAAGAAAAACGATAGATCACGATTGCTAAAGGTTGTGTTAGGATCGGCAGAGCAAGCAAAGTGTCTTTTAGACCGTGGTTATCGACTTAAAGGTAACAAAATACGAATTTTACGTGATCTTTCTCTCGAAGACAGGCAAAAATTGAAGGATATCAAGGCGGAACTTCATTACAGGCTGCAAAACGGTGAATCGAATCTGTGCATTCGAAATTTTCGGGTTGTGAGGTGGCGTCCTGCAGTTCGATGGAGATCGATCAATCTTTCTCTAGACCTTACAACGCCATGATTGGACATCTAGTGGATATATGTTTGGAAAGGAAGTTGCCATCTAATTGTTCAGAGAGAATATGTAATAATGAATGTCCTCTGGTGGTAGGTTACTCCAATATCAGAAGCTTACCTGCTCAATTGTCTGAAGTGCAGCAGTTTATATCTTTTAAAGATTTTGACGTGTTTTGCATTTCTGAGTCATGGCTTCATTATCAAATTAATGATGACCTTATGGCTATCTCTGGGTATCGACTTTTGAGAGCAGATAGAGTTGCAGGTCGTCGTGGCGGGGGTGTTGCTGCTTATATTAAAAACACCTTATCAATTACGAAGATTACTGAATTGTGCGATGATCACTATTCATTCGAGTTATTGTCATTCTGCGTCAATGATACTCATTGTTCAATAGATATTTGCGTCGTATACAGATCACCCTCAGTTCATACACAGTTAGATCTTCTGAAAAATCAGTTAAGATCATTCTGCTCCTCAAATTATTTCTTCCTTATTGGGGATTTTAATCTTCCTCAAGTTAACTGGATTAGTAACAACCGGTATTACTATAATGTCGAAAACTGCGAGCTTGCTGAATTCTTGCTGGCAGAGCTTCTCCTGATCCAACATATTAATCAGCCAACATGTATATCGTCTCAACCAGAGACAATATTAGATCTTGGGTTTACCAAGCGCATTGAAGATGTAATCAGAGTTGATTTCGAGTCTCCTTTAGGAACCAGTGACCATTGTGTGATTTCAGTACAGATTGCTCACACTTTACAACGACGATCTAAGTGCAGTGGCATCGGAAGGCGTAATTGGAATCGAGTAAATGTGGAAGATCTCCAACTCTATAGTCATCAGCTGAACTTCGGATCTGCTGATCTTCCAATTGATGATCATTTATCGTTAGTGACCAGTAACCTCATAACCATTTCGGATACGTTTGCACCAATAAGAAATAGGGCTTACAAGACGACAACGCCATTGTGGTTCGACAATGAGTTGGAGACTACGATAAAGGAAAGAAATCGATTATGGCGAATCTCTCAACGTAACACTGTTACGCACCGTGAGTACAAAACTCTTCGCAATCTATGCAACCAACTAAAACGCTCAAAAAGAAAAACATTTGAAGAGGGTATTGCTTCTGACATTAACAGGTCACCTAAACGTTTTTGGGCATACGTTAGACATCGTCGAATCCTACCTTCTACGATTAATTGTGTACGTTTAGAAAGTGGTGATGTAGTTGACAAGGAGGCTATTGTGGAAGCTCTTGCAAGCAGTTTTGTAGTATCTCCATCCTCGCAATCGAATATTGACCAGATACAGTACCCGCCCAACTTACAATCTAACTTACCAATATCTCCTATTAATGTCATTGAAGTTCAGTCTGAACTCCATAAATTAAATAGTTTTGGCTCTGCAGGACCAGATGGTGTATCCCCTTTTCTTTTGCGTACTCTGTCGCACATTATTGCTCCAAGCCTTACGTCTCTATTTCATCGAAGCTTACAGTATTCGTGGATTCCTGATGATTGGAAAAGGGCAATTGTTGTACCTATTCCAAAGAAACAGTTGGCACTAACTTGTTCAGATTTTAGACCAATTAGTCTTACCAGTGTTATTTCTAAAATTATGGAGAGACTCATTGCGAAGAGAATACGTGAACATCTAAATTTATATCAAATTCTTGATGATTCTCAGCACGGCTTCCGACCTGGTCGCTCGTGCCTAACTAATCTGTTGAATGCTCGCGAACATTGGGTAGCTGCTCTTAGTTCGGGTCTTACAGTTGATATAATATTTCTTGATTTCTCTAAGGCCTTTGATAGAGTTCCACATGCTGGTTTAGATTCACTACTACGTCATTACGGTGTACCTACGACAATTTGCAACTGGATTAAGACATTTCTCGAGGATCGATCATTCGTTGTGCGATTAGATGAAGTTTTGTCAACAGCTCGACGTGTTCATTCGGGTGTTCCTCAGGGCACGGTCCTAGGTCCACTTCTCTTTATCATCTTTTTGAATGACCTACTCCTAAGGTTAAAGTGTCCTCACCTGGCATTTGCTGACGATGTTAAAATATGGGCAACAACCCAAAACGAGGCGGATTGTGAATTTTTACAATGTGACCTTAACCGTATCGGGACTTGGTGTAATAGCACTGGCTTGATACTCAACGCGACAAAATGTGTATGGATCAGATTGGGTAGAGATAAAACTCATTTCGATTACAAAATAAATGGACACTCAATCAAGCGAGTCTCAGAACATCCCGACCTGGGAGTGATAATTCACGAATCGCTAAAGACAAGAGCAAATAGTGATCACGCGCGGTTAAAAGCGATACGTGCCTTATACTGCATAAAAATGACTTTTGCAAAATTATCGCCGCAAATCTTCGCCAAACTTTATTGTGCCCTAGTAAGACCACATCTTGAGTATTGTGTACAGGCAACCTTTCCAACGACCAGGAGTGAGTTGAATAACTTGGAAAGTGTAATGAGACGAGCTTCTCGGATGTGTTGTCAAGGAAGCTTTATTTCAAGATTAAGATGTTTGAACGTTTTATCAGTGAGGTATCGGTATCTTTTTCTTGATCTGATTACACTTTGGAAAATTGTACATTCAGCTGATGGCTTTCCTTTGGGTGTAGTTAGATTTCGAGATAATTCGAGATTGCGAGGCCATTGTAAGATGCTTTTTAAAAAATTACCGGGTAAGCTGCGAAAATTTTACAGACTGTCTGAACGGGCAGTAGATGTTTGGAATAGTTTGCCTGAACCTATCGCTGCCATCACCAATTTCCTCGCTTTCAAAAACAGGGTTCGACGTTGGATATACGTCCAGGCTGATTTGTCACCTTTTCTAACCTACCCATTTGGTTGATCTTTTTTCTGTATTGTGTGATCGGCTTAAAGCCTTATGGCTAAGTCTGAACTTGATAATAATAATAATAATAGTAGTTTTAGTTAATGTTAATTTAATGTTCATATTTAGATATGTACCTTCTTTATCATCAATATTGGTTTTGTTAAGAATAAGGCTTTCTGGATAAATTTGTTCACTAATTGAATAAAAATTATTAGAATTAAATACATATATCATCAATGTATCAATGTAGATAGGAATTACGAAGAGACAAAGTGATCGAGCGGAAATCACGTCTGAGAGAGCGGCGATAGACTCGAAAAACATGACAAAGTCGATGCTTTGAGAGTAGTCATTAGATGTCAAACGATGGGGCACGGTGCAAGCGATGGTGACGGTGAGACTTGAAGGGCATGAGAAGATCAAAAGTGGATGTGAGTTCAGAGTCGAAAAGAAAGGCAAGATCATGAGGAGATGATGATACTATTGTGGGAGAAGATAAAGACGATTTAAGTAAGGCGAAGCGAAGAACAAGGATATCAAGATTTCTACAAGGGCGACGTAGAATAGTAGGTGTTTGATGCGGTGTGTGGCTTGAAGTGAGATCAAGGGTCACGAGAAAGTGATCGGATAGACCAGGATGGGAAATGTACAGTGAGGTGTAGGCTGAAAAACGATCAGTGACTGCGATGATTTCGAATGACCCGCCAAGGATATGTGTGGAGGAAGTGGTGATGAGCTTGTAGTCGTTGAATGTCAACGACTACAATGTTATTGACAACATTCTATATAGTCAATAGAATGTTGATTAACCAGATAAAATCGGTAGAAGTGGGGCCGTCAAGTCGGATGTTGAAGTCACCTAGAACGAGTGAAGGGATGAAGACAAAGAACATTGTGAAAGGAGGTCAGCGAGTTCGGTAAAGAATAAGGAGTAAGAGCTGATGAACCAGGACAATGGCGAGATCTAGAAGGACCGGGCCAGAAAAACGACAAGTTGGCAATTCAAAAGAGCAATGACTGGAAGGGGTACTGATTTTGCGAAGAGATGCGGGGTGACATGCGAATGCGTAAATGCCGCAATGATTAGAGAATTTTAAAAGGTATGATTAGAGGGGGCGGGCGTATTCGACTATTGATCAATATACAGAGTGCAGACGGCGTAATGAGAGGTCGTCGGAAGCTGAGTACCAGGATTTGGTGAGGCAGAAGATATCGATGGATTGCTTGGTAAATAGGTTGATGATAATATCGGATTTATTTAGAATAGATCTAGTGTTGAAAAGGCTAAGGGGAGATGGAGCGCCAGCCAATTTTGGGGCGGCTGTTGACAATTTGAAAATTTCCGTATATGTATCGGATGGAGAGAGATGTTTCGCCGTTTTCCTCGCGACGGCGTTTTTTGATGCTTGCAGAAGAGAGTTGAGCGATTTCAAAAGGGGCGCGATCGGGGAAAATTCGAGTGGTTGAATAGGACATGAGTTTAAATCGTTGGGAGAGTACAGAAGACGTGTGAGAGCAATGCTTGAAAACAATTTTACGGAGAGGGGCTGAGAAGGATTAGATTGAGAAGATTTGTTTAGGTGGATGAATGCGACAGGATAGATATCGTTGAAAAATAATGTTTTATCCGCAGGAACAAGAGATGAGAGGATGGATCTGAAGGCTGAGACATCTTGGTCGAGAAGTGCTTATGGAGATAATAAGGTGGAAGGAGTTTTATTGGTGACGATGACTCAACGATCGCGAGAAGTAAAACGTTTCTGTAAAGGAGGACGAGTTTAGTGAGTGGGTATGATCACGATAGGAAAGCTGGCAGTTGATGATTTGGAGAGAGTTGGTTTGACGAGGGGATACTATTATAATCTTATAAACTAATATTCTTGTTCATTAACTATCTTTATAGATTGTGTTGAATAAAACCACATTTTGGTGTTTACAACAATTTATTCAACACAAACGACGTCTGCGACAGACACAACGATCGATCAATCGATTTTATCAGAGTCAACTAGTCAAGTCAACAACATCCGGCTCGAAAGATTCGATATAGCGATGGAGGGCAGTGATAGTCAAAAGAAATTCAAGCTCTGGAAGTGAAATTTCGAATACTACTTAAGAACGTCTCGCGGGAATAACAAATTAAAACTCTTGATAATGCATGTTGGTCCACGAGTGTATGAACTAATCGAAGACAGCGACAACTATGAATCTGCGATGGAGACACTGAAGTCGTTATATATCAAGACACAGAATAAAATACTAGCGCAACATTTGTTAACTCTATTCAAGCTCAACGAAATAACGTGGATATTGACTCGTTTGTACAGTCACTACACTCACTTTCAAGGGAATGTCATTTCAAAGCAGTAACTGCCGAGGAAGCAAGAAAAGATTTTGTTCGAGACACTTTCATTCGTGGTTTTGCTTCCAATTCCGTTCGTCAACGATTACTCGAGTTCGAGCAATTAGACCTGGCACGAGCAGTAAATGTCGCCAAGTCATTAAGTACTGCACAGCAAAGCATGGCGCTGTATCTCCGAGATCGGGAGGAATCTAAATTTCAAGAGAATGTCGCATCCGTTAGATATTCTCATGAATCAAAATGTCTACAGACCGAAACTAAAAGAGAAGATAAAACTACGGAAGCTGAATATGCGAATCGAATCTGTGTACTATCGAAGTCAAATACAAAAAACGATGCTATTTCTGTGGAGGTTTAAGACACTCGAGATTGAATTGTCCGGCAAAAGATGTCTGTAGAAAATGTCATAACGTCGACCATCACGCTCGAGTATGTAAATCCTCCAACTGAATCTTCATCCGCCGTTTTATTGTCAACGATCAACACGAAAAATGATTCACAATTAAAAGCCACTTTATCGATCAACGGATTATCGATAGAAGCCCTCATTGATACAGGAAGTTCCCTAAATTTTTTGGATGCTGACATTGCACGGGCTCTTTCAGTAAGAATCATTCCGGCGGATATTGAGGTTATACTCGCAGCAAATACAACGCATAAGGTTATTGGGAAATGCACCTAAATTTCATTTTCAAAACCCAACGCTACGACTACGTTCAATTTTTCGTACTCCCCAATCTGTGCACGAACGCTATTTTGGATTTGCCATTTTTGCGATCCCACAGCAACCTATCAATTTCGGTGGACCGCTTCCTGATGTAAAAATATTTGCAGTATCAGTAGGACACATTAAAACGCCACTGTTGTTCAGAAACGTGTAATAACGTTCACCCAATCACCACAAAAAGCAGACAATTTAATAAGGGTGATCAGCTGTTTATTCGAAACGAAATAAACCGAATGTTATTAAAAGGGGTAATTGAAGAGAGCACGTCCTCATGGAGAGCTCAAGTAGTTATCGTATCCCGTTTAAACGAGCGCAAACGCCTGGTAGTTGATTTTTCCCGTACCATTAATCGATTTACTCTTCTCGATGCGTACCCGTTTCCTAAAATCAGTGAGAATCACTGATTTTAGTATTACCACCTGCACTATCAGCAATCCGTGGCTTCTCTGTACCGCTACAAACGCTACTCCACATCAACGATTTTTTACATTTACAAGAAAACTATCAAGCACTCAGAGCTTACCCGATTGGCTGACATCTAACAGGGTGCTTGTAAAATGATTCAACAGGTCTTCTAAGTACGATCCTATTGTAGATGAAGTTGAATTACTATATTCCAATGTTGCCTATTCAACAATATGAGATGATTCAGGACGAATATGGAAGGTATTGACACAGCATCTGGCTCCCAGTGGAGAGATAAGAACAGGGCAACGTCAATCGTTTGATCAACCGATGCAACATTACGAAATGATGGACTCAACTCAAAATCAAGATATTCAGGCGTTAAACGATACGATCGATACTAAACAAGATTTGCACATCGACTTACCGAATACGATTGACAACACTATTTCCGATTGTGGGGACCCACAAAAAATGAATAACTTTAGCAGAGTCAATGAGCTTGCGCTAAATTTAAACGAACAACTACGAAGATCTGCGCGTCTCCGAAGAAAGCCAGCGCGATACCGTTAATGAAGATTTTTGAAGCTGGGAAGAATGTTATGATCT
>WNNJ02001412.1:0-170850 GCA_012934845.2 Pomphorhynchus laevis | reverse complement strand
AATGATCGGACAAACCAGGATCAGTAATTGACAAGGAGGTATAGTCATTGAAGCAATTAGGACAGCAATGATGTCGAGAGCACCGCCGAGAATATGAGTTGGGCTTGTTGAAAGTAATTTATAGTTAAAATCAGAAAAAAATATTAGTTAAAGTGATAGAGTCAGAGTCAGACGGGCGATCAAGACGAATGTTAAAGTCACCGAGAACAAAAGAAGGAGTATAAGACAATGAACAGTGAGACATAAGATCTGCAAGCTCGCTAAAGAACATACATGAGAGGGCAGCTGAGCCTGGATGGTATATAATCACAAGTTCCAGAGGGAAATGAGTTGATAATCTGCATATGAGTAATTCGAACAAAGTGTAACGGATGTTATCGTTAATTTTATGTAGAAACATTGGTTGACAAGCAATGGCAACAATACCGCCATGGTTAGAAACAGTATATGTGGGACACAATTGAACGAGCTGATTCAACTAGAGAACAACCAGTGCGACATAGACGACGAATAGCAAGATCGTCGGAGTCAGAGTGCCAGGATTCGGTAATGCAGAGAATATCGATAGATAATTGATCGAAGATATCGAGAAGCATATCAGCTTTATGAAGAATGGAGCGAGTGTTGAATAGACTAAGACGAAAAGTATGCTTAGGAGCGAGATTGGCTAGCGAAGAAGACAAGGGAGAGAGATGGGACGCCATCGAATTTTTGGCCTTGTGTGTACAACGTGAAAATTTCCGTTGATTTGACGTATAGATAAGGATGACTCGCCGTTTGTTTCACGTCGATGTTTCTCAATGCGAGCAAAATGGATCTGGGCAATATCAGAAGAGGATTGGTCAGGAAAGATACGGCAAGTAGATGAAGTGGTAAGAAGTTTAAAGCGTTGGGAGAGTACAGAAGAGGCATGTGAACTATGTCGGAAAACGATTTTTAAGAGTGGAGGACTGAGATGATTGGATTTAGTGGATTTGTTTAAACGAATAAAGGATACAGGATCGATATTATTGAAGAGGGATGGGTTATCATCAGGAAGAATGGTTGCTAGGATAGACCTGAAAGCAGATACATCATCATCGAGGCGAGATTGTGGAGAAGCAGATTCGGAAAGCTTTAAGTTTGATATGATTATACAGCGATCGCGCGAAGGAAAACGATTTCGTGGAAGTGGTGGACGGACAGAGCTGGTAGGAGTCGAGGCAGATGAGCAGATAGAAGTGGAAATGACAGGGGTGCTTGATAGAGAATTAATATTGGTTGGAGCAAGTGTGACAGGTGCGGGTGTTTAATCGATTGATCAGAGATGTGACTAAGGATGATTTGAAATGACGGATGTAAATTATTTGGAAGTGTTACGTGGGATGTAGATTAAGGAGAATTAAGATAGGTTGGGGCATAAGCGGCAGGAATGGAGTGTTGAATCAGTTATTATTATTAGTATACAACAGCCGATGAGTGGTTGCTCGTTTGGCTGGATCTCAATGTAAAAAAAGTACAATGTCAGTAAAACAAAAAATCCAAATCAGGTTCGACTTCCTATGAGAGCGATACACTGTTCAGCGCACGCCGAAATTCTCGGATGTTCCGGCATTCAATTGCAGATGACGGGAGTCTGTTCCAACTATTTATTACTCGATCTCTGATATCCTGATAGTGTCGATGGACTTTTCTACGATGTTTGAGCGTTAGTCGATGTCCACGTAATTTCTCGGAGTTGCGTAGGCAAAACATGAAGTTTAGGGGATGAGTGGGCGATAAAATTGCCCTCCATACCAGCATAAGATCAGCTTTTACCAAACTTTCACAAACCATTGAAACACCTAGGATTTCTAACTTCTGGTCAAACGGCAGGTCTTTGACAGTGGGAACAAGACGGGTAGCCGACCGGAGAATTGATTCGTAAGCCACAATGTTCTTGCACAGATGTGGATACGCTGCGGGAGATGTGTATAGCATTCGAGATTCGATGAGGGCCTTGTATATTATTCTGAAGCTACATGCCTCTAGTGATCCAAAAGATCGTCTAATGATGCCAATAGTACGACGGCAATTAGCCGAAACTTTATTTACGTGAGCGCTCATATCGAGCGTATTAAGCGTAGATACCCCTAAATCATCGATTTTATCTGTAGAATCAATCGACATGTTTCCAATTTTATAAGAGCAACGAATGTCTGGGGAGCCGATCCGCATATGTCTACATTTAGTCGCATTTATCATCAGCCCATTAGATATACACCATTTATTTATGGAATCCAGGTCTTTTTGAAGAGCGCTAACATCGGAATCATCAATGATTCGCCTCCAAACCTTAATATCATCTGCGTAGGTAACACATTCCGACGTCAAGTTGTTTGTAATATCATTTGCATATATATTAAAGAGAGTCGGACTAATGGCCGATCCCTGCGGGACGCCTGTCGTCATCATTGAGTAACCAGAAAGATAATGGCTTATGCGTACTGCAAACGAGCGGTTGCTTACGAATGATTGAATCCAGCGTAACAAAGAGCCCCGTACACCAATGTTAGATAATTTGTTTACTAGCAAATCGGGAATAACTCTATCGAATGCTTTCGATAAGTCTATAAATATCACATCTACTTTGGAACCACTCCTCATCGAATCCACCAAGCTTGCTCTCGCTTTTACAAGGTTCGTTACCGTTGAGCGATTTCGCCTAAATCCATGCTGACTGGGGCTGAGGCGATTGTTAGCTTCAACGAAAGCGCTAAGGTGACGAAGAATCAATTTTTCTAATACCTTACAAGCTACAGATGTGAGACTGATGGGACGGTAGTTGGAAACCTGGGATTTATCCCCTTTCTTGAAAATTGGACGTACAATAGCCTTAGTCCAATCAGATGGTAGATAACCTGTGCTTAGTGAACTTCTAAAAATAGAAGCTAAGGGAACGTATATTGCATGGGCCAATTCCTTTAAGAGTATTGGAGGTATATGGTCAGGACCTGACGCGGCGTTGCGGGGTAATTTAAGTAGCTCGTGCAGTACCTCTTCATCGCTAAATTTAATGTTAGATATGACTACTCTAGGTAGAAGTACATTGTGTTTAGTTTGGATTATACCATCGGGGATCGACACTCTATCTTCTTTGATAGCGAAATAGTCCATAAAATGGGCAGCTACATCAGTTGGGGAGGTCAAGATTGACCCATTGTCGGCCAATAGGTATGAACAATCTGTCGAGTGTATTGGACGTGGAAGTATGCTTTTGAAAGCCACCCAAGGATTGTTATGAGTGGAGCGGCATATATTTGAGATGAAACTGCGTTTTTTCTGTTTTTTTTTCAGAATAGAAACCGTATTCCTGCAATGACGGTAGTGTTCAAAAGAAAGTTCCCCTTTTTTGTACGCATGGAAACATCTATCACGGTGTTTGATTAGATCAAGCAATTCCGTATCTAACCATTTCGGATGTAGTTTTCGTGTACGATTCTGACGTATCAGAGCAAAATAGTCGAGAACACAATGTAATGTGATCTTAAAGTTATCCCAAGCTTCTTGAATGCCTGCTATCGATGGGTCGGGCCAATACATACAGGAAATTATACTGCGCACGACATCATAGTCGATCTTAAAAGGATTCGACGTTTTAACCGTTTCGACATATGGTCCGAGTGCGTTAAATTCTATTGAGATGGTAGAGTGATCGCTTGATCCTAGCGGAGGTCCGTATTTGACGTTTTTTATCAGATACGTTTCACTCGAAAAGCAGAGGTCAAGAATTGAGGAGTTATTACCCCTGTGACGAGTATCCCTGTGAACATGTTGGACTAAATGTAGATCATTTATCGTGTTTAAAAGCAGTAATGATTCGGGATCACATCCAGGAAGAGGAACGTAATCTATCCAATCAATTCGCGGCATGTTAAAATTCGGAAATGTTGCTGGAAATGATTTTGATGGAAGGATGTGTAAATTATTGAGAAGTGATATGGGGGAGGTCGAGATCCAATGATACTCTAGAGAGATATTGATAATATTAAGGTCTGGTGTAATCAACGGGGACTGATATTAAACCCCGATAAGTCAAAACATATGCGCATCGAACATCTACACATCAATTCATCATATACCATTGACAGAAGAGAAATTGAAACAGTTCCCCAATTTCAAAACCTTGGGGTGATCGTAAATAGAAGCTTACACCAGTCACACAGTTTCTAAATGCCATCGAATTTTAGGAGTTATTAGAAGGACCATTGGCCAGCTTGACCCATCCAGTTTAAAGTTAACTTACAATGTTTATGTCTTATCTTTAATGATATACGCTTCACCTACCTGCCATCATCAAACTACTACAGAGATGAACCTGTACGAATCCATAGTACGCAAGGCCACACATCTTGTACGCACCCAACGCAAGCTCTCATTCATTTTTCGACTCCACGCACTTGGTGTGACTACAGTGAAGAAATCTTTAAAGTCATCTGATTTAATGTTTGTGTGGACAACGTTTAATGTTCAAAAATGGCAGAGGGAACATGTTTGTCATAAACTGTTCGAACTTCGAAATTCAAACAGATTGAGGGGACATCACCTCACGTTAAAGACCCACATTCGTCCACGAAGAAGATTTAACACAATTGTCAACCGAACGTGGAAAAGCTGGAATAAGCTACCAAGTCAAGTGGTTTCGGCCTCTAGTATTTTGTCCTTCAAGAGAAGTCTGAAGAATTTATTAACTTAGAACAATCAGATTTTCATTGATATTTGTTTTTTTACCATGTGCCCAGCCTGTACGAGCTCTACGCTCTTTTGCTGCTGTTGTATTTAATGAAATTATTTTTTTAAATAAATAAATAAATTGGTTACGAACATACAAAGGGTTCCCGCAAATGGGCCCGTCAAACACATCAAAACATTGTTTGACGTTTAAACACTGTTTAAACACTGTTGTATTTAATAAGAACAATTGATAAGTCTACTCGACTTGAAAATGTCCTGCGTCGGGTAACAATAATCCTACATTAGGTAAGAGTTTATCCATATAGGGAAAGACTCAGGGTTCTGGATATGCATTCTGGACGCAATGCCTGATGTGGGAGATATTCCACAAATAACATAAAGTTCTGCACGGACTGTCGAATATTCGATCTACTTAAACTTTGCAGGGTTATTCCCTTTATATCAGTCGTTGCCGAATTGTAAATATTTTTAAACTCGTTTACATTAAAAATAAAATAAAACAGAAAATAGTAAAATATATAAATCAACAAAATATTATTCAAAATGAATTTAAACTCTTAAGCTGAAAATTTTTATGGATTAATAATAAATAATATACTTTGTATTGAAATAAGATACTTAATAATCAATTTTAATCATATGAAATAGCTCATTTGCATGTATTTGGTTACGCTTCTATGTGGAGTCGAGGAATTGAAGCTGAAACCCGATAGCTTCGCAATTTTTCCGGATGATCTATTATCTTAATTCCGATGCATCGTATGTTATTTATTAGTCAATTCATAAAAATTGATTTTTATTTTAAATTTTAACTTTTTACAAATTATATAAATCTTGTATTACAATTATTTATTATTTATAATTATTTAATTATATTTTACTTGTGGAAAGACTACTAGTGACGCTCTATTAACCAGAAAAAACATTAATAGAACTTTTATTAATCGACACAAACATGTATGTATAAACCTGCATGCTTCTTTAGCGAATTCCGTTTAGATGTTTACTAAGGGACTACTACTGTCGAAGTTGTGTAACTACAGGCCACACCGATGAGACCACCCTGTAACACTTTTTAGACTAAGGTCGAAACGCCTCAATTGGGGCTAGGCGTCTGTTGTAGGCACATTCAGGGTTAAGTTTTCGATATGAAGTTTATAAATAAGCATACAGGTTGACACTTTCCTGTTTGTATCAATTAAAAAGTTGTATTAAAATAATTTTTAATTTTTTAATTTTTATTTAGCATTATTTTTAATTTATAAATCAGTTCGCTGATTTAATTGATTACTTGTTTGTATGTCATTACAGTTTTATAAGCAAATCATCGCTTATATAAAAACTGCCATATCCTGGTACAATGGATATTGATTATGATGCTTCACACGCATCGGACTTATGGTCACACTGAAAATGTCTTTTATCACCATTAATGAATATAATTACCGACATCGAACCACACAATACATACAAGCTGCTCGTCAATTTTTATATCAGTCATACATTTTTTAATGCACTAGTCAAATTAGATAATATTTTCATGAAAAAAGTCCAACATTCTATTCGCTCTCTTAAAATATTATACTCTTAAAAAATATTAACGATTTCTTAAAATATTATATCTTAAATATTATACTCTGGGTTTAAAAATTCTTGATTATAACTAACTACTTACAAAAAAAATTAAGAGCTTTAATACACAATGGTTTTACGCTGAGAGATCACATCACAATGATTGCTTTTGCGTTTTCTAAACTTCCAACGTTATAAATTCTTTTGGTTATAATAATTTCTTACAATAAATAACATGCAACTAACGACTTGAAGACTAACGGAGTTAAAACATTCTTGATTATAACTAACTACTTACAATTTTTCCTGTGAGTTTCGATCGCTACACTCGCGGATTGAGCCACTGGATAAAAACTTTCCTGATATAAATACATACAAAATATAAATTGTATCACAGACCTATAACGAATTTTAACGACAACGGAAACGCATTTTCAATTTTATTTGACATCTTATTATGGCAAATAGAAAGCTAACTAAAAATGTCGGCCAGCTACTCAAGTCCGTCAAGGAAACTTACATCGAAGAGCAAATTAAATGCGACAACAAAGACTGCAATGTTTGGACTCACGTTGCCATTGCTTTTACTGACGAGGACAACGTTTCAAGACGGAATTTCCTCTGCGTGTTCTGTTGTGCTGCCCTCGTACGTGAGCTAATGAAGCATGACCACTCAAACTGTGGACACGTTCTGGAGGCTAACGAAACAGAGTTGCGCTCAATAAATAATATTAATGATGTCTCTCAGTCGATTCAGACTGCTGTTATACATTGACCATCAACAAACAACAAAATATCTTCCAAGCTATCGTCTTCATCCGTTTGCTTACTAACTCCTTCGCAAACTATGAATTCCGTTCTTATTATTATATTTTCGACAACAAAAAGAGCTTGAACAGCTCGAACATGTTAGTTCACAACAGGAAAAACAGAAGAAAAATAAAAAAATTAAAAAAAATATTATAATGTGCAATTCAGTCATTACGACAACGCATCCTGAGGTGATTTCGCAACCGTCGTTTAAAACTCCCCTGGTTACCATTTACCATCAAGGCAGGTAGACCATTCCAGATAGATACACCCCCTGATGCTGAAAACCCCTTTGTGTTTTCAGCATCAGGACACCCCCTGATGCTGAAAACACAAAGGTACATGCATGCAGTTTCCTGATTTGCCAAACGAGTCGTACGATCTTGGAATTCGCTTCAGAGTGCGACCGTTTTGTCGTCTACTGCTTCAAGTTTTTGCGCCCTACTGGATGATGACCCTTCCTTCTCAAGACAACGGTGGGATTTTCAGTAGTTTATCTGATGATGGAGGGACAAAACGACTCTTATTCTTTTTATTCTTTTTATTTTGTGAAGCAACTTGTAAAGAGCCTCGGCTCAATTCGTTGTCAATTAATAATAATATCATGGATTGTTGATATTCGTTTATTGCAGGCTCGTCTTCTCTTTAGCATATAGTTGTGACCACGTATGCGATCGTTGGTTCTTAGCTCAAACGTGTCCTTGCAACAGTGGCCTGGGGTGGTCAAGCACCTCCACACGAACATCAGATCATTAAATTTTAGTGAATTTTTCACTGGGGAACGTCAAGACAGCGCAGGCGTTCCTCATAAGGTAACGAACTTATGGACCGCACTAAATGTGTGCACCGATTGAGAATGCGTTCGTTAGCGTCCAACTCAAGCTGGAACTGAGGGTGAGCAACGACGGACCCATAAGCATGTGTGGGAGGATTGCGCATTGGTAAAGGGTACGCAATCCCACAGAATCAAGATGACTGAACACCCTGCGTACTAGACCGAGGAGGCGAACGCACTTGCTTACAACATGATCGACATAAGAGCGAGATCCTAAGTAACTAGTTACAATCACACCCAGGTCCGACATTTGCGAGACCTTTACAATCTGACAGCCATCAATTCGGTAGCTACCACTGAGGTCCCTTTTCCAATATGTAGGTGGGAACATTTCGCATGGTGCACTTTGAGTCCGACAGCATCGCACCATCGAGAAACCATCTCGACATCTTTCTGGAGTTTAGTTACATCCCTGGGACTATTCAATAAACGCCATATTTTAAGGTCGTCAGCGTACAGAAGACACTGTGAATTTATGACAGAAGGGAGTGAGTTGATGTAGACGTTGAAGAGTAGTGGGCTGATTACACACCCTTGAGGAACCCCCACCCCAATAATAATATTCTTATTGAAACTTTTCTTACACACACTCCTCGTTAAACCACGGATAAAACTTCCTTTAATCTTCATCTTCCTAACAATACAAACAGTGAAAGCTTTTATCTCGTACCTAATTTTTCCTATTCCCCCAAACTATTCTCGACAATTCTCGTCCTGTTTACTGTTCCTTGCGTTCCCGTAATTCCCTTCTTTTACATGTCCCAAACTATTCTACCTCTTTTGGCTTCCGCTCCTTCATTGTGGCTGCTCCTCTCTCGTGTAATCATCTGCCCATTCATATCCGCCAATCAACATCAATGCAGTGCTTCAAACGCCTAATCCGATGTCATTTAAACAATTAATTAATGAACATGTATGACTTCTGCTGTTTTTTTGTTAGTGAACTTGTAAGCGTACAGTTGTCACGCATTTGCCACATTAAATAAATTATTATTACAAACAATTGACGCAACAATAGATTGCTAAGTACGTTCGATTGTTAAGTTAACTAGCTGAATTATGTCCATTTGCGGAGTATCTGATCGACAAAATTGCGCAGAAAATATACTGAACGCCTTTATTAATGGAATGACTTAGTCGTATATTCGGCAATGAATTCTAAAGTTCAATATTGCTGATTTGAATTGTGAAATCAAAATAGCTTTGACGCTCAATCGGCTCAAAGCCAAACTATCAAATTTCAAAATAAAAACGCCAGTCCATAAGCATCGCATTTACAGTGACTCACACACGTGACCTTGGCACAATTGTTCAGTCATCACTCAAGATTCGCATGAATACGGACAGGCTGTGTCCGAAGGGACGGCGTGTTCTTTACTTACTGAAATTTATTCAAATCCCTACCTGTTATATCGGAACTTTTCTATTAAGAATAAGTCTACTTCGCTCTAAATTTATTATTAATACAATTTATTTTTATGTTTAAATTTTATGTTAATTTATATCCGCTATGTCTGGTAAAAGAGGATCGGCTTAATTGATGTGACATCCAATTAAGTTAAAAGACGATTTATTTTAACGTGGCAAATGCGTGCCAGCGCACGTTTACATGACCACAACAAAACAAGACTGTGAATCAGGTGTCGAGAAGGTGTGAACGGAGGAGGTGTTTGAATATGATAAAGGAGGGGGAGCGCGGCGGACGTCGAGAGGGAGTTGATTCCAGGCGAGTGAGGCGGCGACGAGAGGATCGGAGACCGTAGTTGTTGGAGTAATTAGGAACGTGGAGTAAGAGGGTATGACAGGAACAAAGCGATAGCGAGGTGGGGCGAGTATCGTCTAAGAAAGGAAGGTTGATGAACGATGGGGAGCCGACAGCGATGAGACGAAAGGTAACGAGAAGGCGGAGTTTGATGCGGATGTAAATGGTGGGCCAGGAGAGTTGGGCAAAATATGTGGATGTGTGGTCGAAGCGACGGAGACGAAAGAGCACTCGAACGGCTGTGTTGATTATTCGTTGTAGAGGTAGGATGATGGATTTTGGAGAATTGGCGAAAAGGCTAAAGCAGTAATCGATTTTAGGGAAAAAAAAGCGATGAAAGAAGATACATACAAGAACGGAAGTCGATAAGGGGGCGGATACGGCGGATATCACGGAGAATTAAGTTAGATGAGCGGACCTTGTCACGGACGAAGGGTTTAAGGGAAAGGTGATCATCGAAATGGAAGCCTAAGAAAGTGAGATTGTGGACTATGGGGATGATTGATGAGGCAAAATATATAGTGGGAGGAGATATGTTTGGTTTACAGGGAAGGATCCACATTATTTTGGACTTTTCGGGGTTTAGAACGAGATGGAGATTGGAGAGACGTTTGTAGATAGAAGAAAGACAGTTGGAGGCAGAAATGCCGATATCGTGTATGCGATGTGCGGGTGCATGAGCATAGATTAGAATGTCATCGGCGTATTGCATGACCTTAAAGGAGTAAGGTTTGATAAACGGAGATAGATCGCCAAGCAGAAGAGAGAAAAGCAGGGGACCTAGGACTGAACCTTGTGGGACCCTGCAAAAAATAGGGATGGGAGGGGAGGATGATGAACTAGAACAGACGCGAAAGGAACGGTCGGATAGATATGAGGCGAACCATGATACGGAGGAGGAAGAAAAGCCGTAATCATAACGAAGGCGAGAAAGGCGGACGGAGTGGTCGACAATGTCGAATGCGGAGGAGAGGTCGAGGGAGATGAGAACACTATATAGAGCCTTGTCTCGAGAAATGAGTAAGTCGTGTACACTTTTATGCATGCGATTTCTGTCGAGTGATTAGAGCGGAAAGCGGATTGGAATGGAGGGTACAGATTGGATTAGGAGAAATAAGCGTTGATTTGTATTAAGATGAGGCGTTCTAAGAGCTTAGAAAGAGTAGGGAGTAGTGAAATAGGGCGATAGCTAGAAGGAAAGGAGGGGTCGAGCGATTGTTTCTTAAGAAGCGGACGAACGATTGCGGATTTCCAGTGTGAAGGAAAGATACGACTGCGGATGGACGAGTTAAACAAGGTTGTGAGAAATGGGGATATCGATGAGCATATAGATTTTAATATGTGGGTAAGCAGGGGATCGGCAGGCTAGGTTTTGTTGGGCAAGGACATGAGGACAGATGATACTTCTGTAGGTGAGACAGGGAGAAGATGAAAGTTCCGGAAGGATGAGGCTAGGCGGGGCAGAGTGAGATAGGATGAAGACCGGGGTGTGAGAGAGCAGCGTGGATACTTTAGTCTGGAGAAATGACGAATAATCATTAGCATTGATGTTGCACGGCGTAGAGGAACGAGCCAGGATTGAGTTAAAAGTATGCCAGAGAGTCTTAGAGTTGAATGAAGTGATGATTTTATGCTGCCAGAAGGAGTTGCATTTGGTACGTAGTAGGTTGAGATGAGACCGGCGAAGAGCAAGATAGGAATCACGGAAAGACGGAGTGATCGAGCGGAAATCACGTCTGAGAGAGCGGTGATAGATTCGAAATACATGGCGGAGTCGACGCTTTGATAGTAGGCATTGGATGTCAAACCATGGGGCACAGTGCAAGCGACGGTGTGGGTGAGACTTTAAGGGCAAGAGTATATCGAGAGTGGATGTGAGTTCAGAGTTGAAAAGAAAGGCGAGATCTGGGGAGATGAATATGTTATTGTGGGTAATGATAGAGACGATTTGAATAAGGCAGAGCGGAGAAGGGAGAGGTCAAGATTTCTCCAAGAGCGACGTAGGATTGTAGGTGTGTGAGGATGGGTGTGATTGTGAGTGAGATCAAGGGTGATAAGAAAGTGATCTCATAGACCAGGATCAGAGATGGACAGTGAGGTGTAGGCAGCAAAATGATCGGGGACAGCGATGATGTCGAGTGCCCCACCAAGTATATGTGTGGGGGCAGTGGAGATTAGTTTGTAATTGTAGTTGGATAGAATGTTGATGAAGCGGATGGAATCTGTGGAAGAGGGGCGGTCTAGGCGGATATTGAATTCGCCTAGAACGAGTGAAGGGATTGAGGACAAAGAACAATGAGAAAGGAGGTCAGCGAGTTCGGTAAAAAATAAGGCTGTAGGAGCTGATGAACCAGGACGGAAGACAATGGCGAGATCTAGAGTGATCGGGCTAGAATAACGACATATGAGCAATTCAAAAGAGCAAGGACTGAAAGGGGGATTGATTTTGCGAAGAGACGCGGGGTGACGCGCGAATGCGACGATGCCGCTATGATTAGAGAATTTAGAAGGGCATGAGCTGAGGGGGCTGGCGGATTCGACTACGGAGCAACCGGTAGAGAGCAGACGGCGAATGGAGACGTCGTCGGAATCTGTGTGCCAGGATTCGGTGAGGCAGAAGAGATCGATGGATTGCTTGGTGAATAGGTTGAGGATATGATCGGATTTATTGAGAATAGATCTAGTGTTGAGGAGACCAAGGCGGAAACCGTGTACTGTGGCGAAAGAGTCTAGTGGAGAAGACACATAGGAGAGATGGAGCGCCATCGAATTTTTGGACGGGTAGGGACAACTTGAAAATTTCCGTCTATGTTTCGGATTGAGAGTGAGGTTTGGCCGTTTTCCTCGCGACAATGTTTTTCGATGTGGGCTGAAGAGATTTGAGCGATTTCAGAATCTTCTCAATTTTTCTTTTTTCTTTGTGATGATACCATATGAGCATTTGCTCCAGTAGACTTCGAATAATAATATCCTAGATACTTCCGAAGATTATATAATAAACCAATGAGAGCATATTTAGAATTCACAGAAAAAAACCTACTTCTCTTCAAAGTGTCGTGAGTTAATTGTCCTATAGGTTCTTCACATTAGCTAAAAATTGAATATTTCATGTCTAATCGTTATATTTAATATATTTTCAGTCAATGAGAGGTTAAGCAGTAATTAAATAATTAAAAAATTATTTTTAAGTGACAAATGCGTGCAACGGTGCGCTTACAAGCTCACTAATATAATTTAGCAGAAGAGTTCAGTGTGAATGGGCAGTCCATACTTATATATTGTTCGTTTAGTTCGATCGTTCAGTTCATTCGTTATCCGTTCGTTCAATCCGTTCGTTCAGACCGTTCGTTCAGACAGTTCGTTCAGACCTTTCGTTCAAACCGTTCGTTTAGACCGTTCGATCATACCGTCATTTCAGACCGTCCGTTCAGACCGTTCGTAAAGTCCGTTCGTTTAGATTAGTCGTTTAGTATGTTTATTTAGCCTTTGCATACAGTCTATTTAGTTCGTTCGTTGCGTCCACTTAATAAACGGGTAAATTGATAAACGTCAATTTGATAAACGGAAAAAATAGTTAACGATTATCTTAATCGTTGATTACGCAAACTAAGAACATGCTAAATATATGTTCACATATCAGCGTGATCGACTTAATCTGTTTGTGAAATTAACAGTAAGCGGAATTGTTTAACTAGTTGTGTAGTGAAACATCCTTAACTTTTATTTCGCCACGATCTGTAAACATATGCAAATTAACCAGATTGCAAAATTTTAATGCGAATATTAGAATATTTTAAGTTGATATGCTTGTGCAGTCATTGTTTTCATTAAAATTTTGATGACTATTTTTTATTCTGCACACTACTTTGATCCTATCTATAAACCAACAGCAGTACGCTACATTTCAGTACTGGTGGACCTCATCAGCAACTGATCCAATACCTACATTTCACGTTTCGGTCCTTTTTAATGTTGGCTGACGATCACTCGACTCATCTGCTTTATTGGAATATTAAATTAAAGACTTTCGTCTTACATTTTGCAAATTTAATTTGAAATCATTTCTGATTTCAAATTAAATTAGTGTTGGCCTGGGAAGGTTTCAATTAAATTCGCAAATTGTAAGACCAAAGTATTTTATTAAATTTAAAATGTCAATAAAGCCGACGACTCGAGTTATCGTCAGCCAACGTTAAAAAGAATAGGAACGTGAAACGTAAGTATTGAATAATAGCTAATGAGGTTCACTAATACTGAAATGTTGCGTACTACTGTTGGCTTATAGATAGAAAAAAAATTATTTTTAGGTGGCAAAAATCATGTTTCGAGGAGGTGGTACGGAGGCGGTATTTGAATGTAATAAAGGAGGGAGCGCGGCGGACGTCGAAAGGGATCTGATTCCAGAACGATGAGGAGCCGGCATCGATTATTATTACTTTACACCAGAGTGAGCAAAAGCTCGTTACAAGGTGAGTCACAATAGTAAAATTTAAGATGAGACGGAAAGTTACGAGAAGGCGGAGTTGTATGCGGATGTGGATGGTGGGCCAGGAGAATTGAGCAAGATATGTGGATGTGTGATCAAAGCGACGTGCATTAAAACAGCGTGCAGGAAATTCTAATTGAAATTCAAAAAATTTCAATTAGAATATTTGTCTAGTCATTTAGAGAGATTAAAACATTAATCGAAATTTTTAAATTATATACTTGCTATTCTGTTTTCTATTTTCTTTAGGTAGGTGATCGAACAATACAGTCAATTAATTTGTATATAAAAACGTTCTGTTAAGCCTCAAGATCATTGGATTATGCCAACGTTTCCTAATATACTTATAGACATAGTTAACTATGATAAAGCAGAATTAAGCTGTTTGTAATTTAATGAAATGGAAAAAGATCATAGACAAGTTTTTACAAATGACTAACAAATTTTGACTCATTGGCTGCAAATTAAAATAATACTTTGTGCATTTAGAGCAATAATTATTATTATAACCTGCAAGACTATAGCCATGCAGCTGGTTTGTCTGCTTACAGTAAAACCAATTTTATGTCAGCAAAAACTTAATCCGGATACAGAATATTGAAATTAGGATCTTTGCAGAGCCATGTAATTAGCGTTTTCTTAAAATGCACTCTATTTGATATGTTGATGATATTCTCTGGAAGTTTGCTCCAAAGTCTCACTGCTTGATGAGAAAGGCGATATAGTCTTCCGAGTTTAAAATAATACTTTGTGCATTTAGAGCAATAATGAGCATGAATATATGTAATAAGCAGATTACATATCGAGTAATCTGAGTTTATCATGAGGACGTGATCACGTAATGTCACAAATTAATGTGTTGTATCTTAAAAACAATAAAATTAGAGAATACAAGTTATCAGACGTCGTTTTCATTAGAATATTACATAATTTCTATTATTGCATTGCAAATACGGCAATGTAATATTTAATGACTCATTAGATACAAAAACGATATCACGAACAATATTTCCTATCTTGTTATCTTTGCTGTTATCCATTGCGCCATCAAAAAGTGAATTGATATTATGGAATTTTTGAATTGGATTGATAGCTGTTGGGTTTTCTTAATTTTATTGAATCAAAAATTAATACCCAGCAATAAAAATTGAATTTATTTTTAATATGTCGACAGAACAAGGAACCTGAAAATACAAAAGAAATTAAAAATTACAGAGTATAAAGTTTATATTTCTAATTGATATAATAGAATATTCGGTTATCAAAGCGGCCATGTGGATACACATCCACTTACAAGTCCACTAAATTGCAAATTAAAAGATTTTACAACAAATAAAAAATAAATAACTAAAAACAAAAGTATGATTAATGTCAATAAAAAAGGATTTATTTTAACGTGGCAAATGCGTGCCAGCGCACGCTTACATGACCACAACAAAACAAGACTGTGAATCAGGTGTCGAGAAGGTGTGAACAGAGGAGGTTTGAATGTGATAAAAGAGGGAGCGCGGCGGACGTCGAAAGGGAGTTGATTCCAGGCGAGTAAGGCGGCGACGAAGAAGGATCGGAGACCGTAGTTGTTGGAGTAATTAGGAACGTGGAGTAAGAGGGTATGACAGGAACGAAGCGATAGCGAGGTGGGGCGAATATCGTCTAAGAAAGGAAGGTTGATGAACGATGGGAAGCCGACAGCGATGAGACGAAAAGTTACGAGAAGAAGGCGGAGTTTGATGCGGATGTGGATGGTGGGCTAGGAGAGTTGGGCAAAATATGTGGATGTGTGGTCGAAGCGACGGAGACTAAAGAAAACTCGAACGGCGGTGTTGATTATTCGTTGTAGGGGTAGGATGATGGATTTTGGTGAATTGGCGAAAAGGCTAAGGCAGTAATCGATTTTAGGGAAAAGAAGCGATGAAAGAAGAGACATACAAAAACGGAAGTCGCTAAGGGGGCGGATACAGCGAATATCTCGGAGAATTAAGTTAGATGAGCGGACCTTGTCATGTACGAAGGGTTTAAGGGAAAGGTGATCATCGAAATGGAAGCCTAAGAAAGTGAGATTGAGGACTATGGGGATGATTGATGAGGCAAAATATACAGTGGGAGGAGATATGTTTGGTTTACGGGGGAGGATCCACATTATTTTGGACTTTTCGGAGTTTAGAACGAGATGGAGATTGGATAGACGTTTGTAGATAGAAGAAAGACAGTTGAAGGCAGAAATGCCGATATCGTGTATGCGATGTGCGGGTGCATGAGCATAGATTAGAATGTCATCGGCGTATTGCATGACCTTAAAGGAGTAAGGTTTGATAAATGGAGAGAGATCGCCAAGCAAAAGAGAGAAAAGCAGGGGACCTAGGACTGAACCTTGTGGGACCCTGCAAAAAATAGGGATGGGAGGGGAGGATGATGAATTAGAACAGACGCGAAAGGAACGGTCGGATAGATATGAGGCGAACCATGATACGGAGGAGGAAGAAAAGCCGTAATCATAACGAAGGCGAGAAAGGAGGACGGAGTGGTCGACAATGTCGAATGCGGAGGAGAGGTCGAGGGAGATGAGAACACTATATAGAGCCTTGTCTCGAGAAATGAGTAAGTCGTGGTACACTTTTATGCATGCGATTTCTGTCGAGTGATTAGAGCGGAAAGCGGATTGGAATGGAGGGTACAGATTGGATTAGGAGAAATAAGCGTTGATTTGTATTAAGATGAGGCGTTCTAAGAGCTTAGAAAGAGTAGGGAGTAGTGAAATAGGGCGATAGCTAGAAGGAAGGGAGGGGTCGAGCGATTGTTTCTTAAGGAGGGGACGAACGATTGCGGATTTCCAGTGTTAAGGGAAGATACGACTGCTGATTGACGAGTTAAACAAGGTTGTGAGAAATGGGGATATCGATGAGCATATAGATTTTAATATGTGGGTAGGCAGGGGATCGGCAGGTGAGGTTTTGTTGGACAAGGACATGAGGACAGATGATACTTCTGTAGGTGAGACAGTGAGAAGATGAAAGAGTTCCGGAAGGATGAGAGTAGACTGGGCAGAGTGGGATAGGATGGAGACTGGGGTGTGAGAGAGCAACGTGGATACTTTAGTCTGGAGAAATGACGAATAATCATTGACATCGATGTTGCACGGCGAAGAAGAGCGAGCAAGGATTGAGTTAAAAGTATGCCAGAGAGTCTTAGAGTTGAATGAAGTGATGATTTTATGCTGCCAGAAGGAGTTGCATTTGGTACGTAGTAGGTTGAGATGAGACCGGCGAAGAGCAAGATAGGAATCACGGAAAGACGGAGTGATCGAGCGGAAATCACGTCTGAGAGAGCGGTGATAGATTCGAAATACATGGCGGAGTCGACGCTTTGATAGTAGGCATTGGATGTCAAACCATGGGGCACAGTGCAAGCGACGGTGTGGGTGAGACTTTAAGGGCAAGAGTATATCGAGAGTGGATGTGAGTTCAGAGTTGAAAAGAAAGGCGAGATCTGGGGAGATGAATATGTTATTGTGGGTAATGATAGAGACGATTTGAATAAGGCAGAGCGGAGAAGGGAGAGGTCAAGATTTCTCCAAGAGCGACGTAGGATTGTAGGTGTGTGAGGAGGGGTGTGGTTGCGAGCGAGATCAGGCGAGTGGGGCGGCGGCGAGGGAGGATCGGAGACTATAGTTGTTAGAGTAATTGGGAACGTAGAGTAAGAAGGAATGACGGGAACGCAGCTATAGAAAGGTGGTATGAGTGTCGTCTAAGAAAAAGATATTGATGAACGATGAGGAGCCGGCATCGATTATTATTACTTTACACCAGAGTGAGCAAAAGCTCGTTACAAGGTGAGTCACAATAGTAAAATTTAAGATGAGACGGAAAGTTACGAGAAGGCGGAGTTGTATGCGGATGTGGATGGTGGGCCAGGAGAATTGAGCAAGATATGTGGATGTGTGATCAAAGCGACGTGCATTAAAACAGCGTGCAGGAAATTCTAATTGAAATTCAAAAAATTTCAATTAGAATATTTGTCTAGTCATTTAGAGAGATTAAAACATTAATCGAAATTTTTAAATTATATACTTGCTATTCTGTTTTCTATTTTCTTTAGGTAGGTGATCGAACAATACAGTCAATTAATTTGTATATAAAAACGTTCTGTTAAGCCTCAAGATCATTGGATTATGCCAACGTTTCCTAATATACTTATAGACATAGTTAACTATGATAAAGCAGAATTAAGCTGTTTGTAATTTAATGAAATGGAAAAAGATCATAGACAAGTTTTTACAAATGACTAACAAATTTTGACTCATTGGCTGCAAATTAAAATAATACTTTGTGCATTTAGAGCAATAATTATTATTATAACCTGCAAGACTATAGCCATGCAGCTGGTTTGTCTGCTTACAGTAAAACCAATTTTATGTCAGCAAAAACTTAATCCGGATACAGAATATTGAAATTAGGATCTTTGCAGAGCCATGTAATTAGCGTTTTCTTAAAATGCACTCTATTTGATATGTTGATGATATTCTCTGGAAGTTTGCTCCAAAGTCTCACTGCTTGATGAGAAAGGCGATATAGTCTTCCGAGTTTAAAATAATACTTTGTGCATTTAGAGCAATAATGAGCATGAATATATGTAATAAGCAGATTACATATCGAGTAATCTGAGTTTATCATGAGGACGTGATCACGTAATGTCACAAATTAATGTGTTGTATCTTAAAAACAATAAAATTAGAGAATACAAGTTATCAGACGTCGTTTTCATTAGAATATTACATAATTTCTATTATTGCATTGCAAATACGGCAATGTAATATTTAATGACTCATTAGATACAAAAACGATATCACGAACAATATTTCCTATCTTGTTATCTTTGCTGTTATCCATTGCGCCATCAAAAAGTGAATTGATATTATGGAATTTTTGAATTGGATTGATAGCTGTTGGGTTTTCTTAATTTTATTGAATCAAAAATTAATACCCAGCAATAAAAATTGAATTTATTTTTAATATGTCGACAGAACAAGGAACCTGAAAATACAAAAGAAATTAAAAATTACAGAGTATAAAGTTTATATTTCTAATTGATATAATAGAATATTCGGTTATCAAAGCGGCCATGTGGATACACATCCACTTACAAGTCCACTAAATTGCAAATTAAAAGATTTTACAACAAATAAAAAATAAATAACTAAAAACAAAAGTATGATTAATGTCAATAAAAAAGGATTTATTTTAACGTGGCAAATGCGTGCCAGCGCACGCTTACATGACCACAACAAAACAAGACTGTGAATCAGGTGTCGAGAAGGTGTGAACAGAGGAGGTTTGAATGTGATAAAAGAGGGAGCGCGGCGGACGTCGAAAGGGAGTTGATTCCAGGCGAGTAAGGCGGCGACGAAGAAGGATCGGAGACCGTAGTTGTTGGAGTAATTAGGAACGTGGAGTAAGAGGGTATGACAGGAACGAAGCGATAGCGAGGTGGGGCGAGTATCGTCTAAGAAAGGAAGGTTGATGAACGATGGGAGCCGACAGCGATGAGACGAAAAGTTACGAGAAGAAGGCGGAGTTTGATGCGGATGTGGATGGTGGGCCAGGAGAGTTGGGCAAAATATGTGGATGTGTGGTCGAAGCGACGGAGACTAAAGAAAACTCGAACGGCGGTGTTGATTATTCGTTGTAGGGGTAGGATGATGGATTTTGGTGAATTGGCGAAAAGGCTAAGGCAGTAATCGATTTTAGGGAAAAGAAGCGATGAAAGAAGAGACATACAAGAACGGAAGTCGATAAGGGGGCGGATACAGCGATATCACGGAGAATTAAGTTAGATGAGCGGACCTTGTCATGTACGAAGGGTTTAAGGGAAAGGTGATCATCGAAATGGAAGCCTAAGAAAGTGAGATTGTGGACTATGGGGATGATCGATGAGGCAAAATATACAGTGGGAGGAGATATGTTTGGTTTACGGGGGAGGATCCACATTATTTTGGACTTTTCGGAGTTTAGAACGAGATGGAGATTGGATAGACGTTTGTAGATAGAAGAAAGACAGTTGAAGGCAGAAATGCCGATATCGTGTATGCGATGTGCGGGTGCATGAGCATAGATTAGAATGTCATCGGCGTATTGCATGACCTTAAAGGAGTAAGGTTTGATAAATGGAGAGATCGCCAAGCAAAAGAGAGAAAAGCAGGGGACTTAGGACTGAACCTTGTGGGACCCTGCAAAAAATAGGGATGGGAGGGGAGGATGATGAACTAGAACAGACGCGAAAGGAACGGTCGGATAGATATGAGGCGAACCATGATACGGAGGAGGAAGAAAAGCCGTAATCATAACGAAGGCGAGAAAGGAGGACGGAGTGGTCGACAATGTCGAATGCGGAGGAGAGGTCGAGGGAGATGAGAAACTATATAGAGCCTTGTCTCGAGAAATGAGTAAGTCGTGGTACACTTTTATGCATGCGATTTCTGTCGAGTGATTAGAGCGGAAAGCGGATTAGAATGGAGGGTACAGATTGGATTAGGAGAAATAAGCGTTGATTTGTATTAAGATGAGGCGTTCTAAGAGCTTAGAAAGAGTAGGGAGTAGTGAAATAGGGCGATAGCTAGAAGGAAGGGAGGGGTCGAGCGATTGTTTCTTAAGGAGGGGACGAACGATTGCGGATTTCCAGTGTGAAGGGAAGATACGACTGCTGATTGACGAGTTAAACAAGGTTGTGAGAAATGGGGATATCGATGAGCATATAGATTTTAATATGTGGGTAGGCAGGGGATCGGCAGGTGAGGTTTTGTTGGACAAGGACATGAGGACAGATGATACTTCTGTAGGTGAGACAGTGAGAAGATGAAAGAGTTCCGGAAGGATGAGAGTAGACTGGGCAGAGTGGGATAGGATGGAGACTGGGGTGTGAGAGAGCAACGTGGATACTTTAGTCTGGAGAAATGACGAATAATCATTGACATCGATGTTGCACGGCGAAGAAGAGCGAGCAAGGATTGAGTTAAAAGTATGCCAGAGAGTCTTAGAGTTGAATGAAGTGATGATTTTATGCTGCCAGAAGGAGTTGCATTTGGTACGTAGTAGGTTGAGATGAGACCGGCGAAGAGCAAGATAGGAATCACGGAAAGACGGAGTGATCGAGCGGAAATCACGTCTGAGAGAGCGGTGATAGATTCGAAATACATGGCGGAGTCGACGCTTTGATAGTAGGCATTGGATGTCAAACCATGGGGCACAGTGCAAGCGACGGTGTGGGTGAGACTTTAAGGGCAAGAGTATATCGAGAGTGGATGTGAGTTCAGAGTTGAAAAGAAAGGCGAGATCTGGGGAGATGAATATGTTATTGTGGGTAATGATAGAGACGATTTGAATAAGGCAGAGCGGAGAAGGGAGAGGTCAAGATTTCTCCAAGAGCGACGTAGGATTGTAGGTGTGTGAGGATGGGTGTGATTGTGAGTGAGATCAAGGGTGATAAGAAAGTGATCTCATAGACCAGGATCAGAGATGGACAGTGAGGTGTAGGCAGCAAAATGATCGGGACAGCGATGATGTCGAGTGCCCCACCAAGTATATGTGTGGGGGCAGTGGAGATTAGTTTGTAATTGTAGTTGGATAGAATGTTGATGAAGCGGATGGAATCTGTGGAAGAGGGGCGGTCTAGGCGGATATTGAATTCGCCTAGAACGAGTGAAGGGATTGAGGACAAAGAACAATGAGAAAGGAGGTCAGCGAGTTCGGTAAAAAATAAGGCTGTAGGAGCTGATGAACCAGGACGGAAGACAATGGCGAGATCTAGAGTGATCGGGCTAGAATAACGACATATGAGCAATTCAAAAGAGCAAGGACTGAAAGGGGGATTGATTTTGCGAAGAGACGCGGGGTGACGCGCGAATGCGACGATGCCGCTATGATTAGAGAATTTAGAAGGGCATGAGCTGAGGGGGCTGGCGGATTCGACTACGGAGCAACCGGTAGAGAGCAGACGGCGAATGGAGACGTCGTCGGAATCTGTGTGCCAGGATTCGGTGAGGCAGAAGAGATCGATGGATTGCTTGGTGAATAGGTTGAGGATATGATCGGATTTATTGAGAATAGATCTAGTGTTGAGGAGACCAAGGCGGAAACCGTGTACTGTGGCGAAAGAGTCTAGTGGAGAAGACACATAGGAGAGATGGAGCGCCATCGAATTTTTGGACGGGTAGGGACAACTTGAAAATTTCCGTCTATGTTTCGGATTGAGAGTGAGGTTTCGCCGTTTTCCTCGCGACGGCGTTTTTCGATGTGGGCTGAAGAGATTTGAGCGATTTCAGAAGGGGCGCGATCGGGGAAAATTTGAGTGTTTGAAGATGACATGAGTTTGAATCGTTGAGAGAGGACAGAAGACGCGTGAGAGCGATGCTTGAAAACAATTTTTAGGAGAGGGGGCTGGGAAGGATTAGATTGAGAAGATTTGTTTAGACGGATGAATGCGACAGGATAAATGTCCTTGAAAAAGGAAGGTTTATCCGCAGGGACAATAGACGAGAGGATGGATCTGAAGGCGGAAACATAGTAGTCTAGACGATCTTGTGGAGATAAGGAGTTAGAAAGCGTGATATTAGTGACAATGACGCTACGATCGCGAGAAGCAAAGTGCTTCCGTAAAGGAGGACGACTGACGTGAGTAGATGAGATCACGATAGAAGAGCTGTCAGTTTATGATTTGGAGGGATTTGGTTTGACGACGGGAGACATAGAGGATAATGATAATAAAGAGGGTGACAAGCGATGTGAGGAAAGGTTATGAGTGGAAGGATAGTGGAGGTTGGTGGAGGTGTTTTTGATTGATGGATGCAAGGTATTGAGAGACGAGACGGGACGGACGGGACGTGGGGTGTCGGGGAGTGAATATACATTAGTTGTAACAATTTGCGGCTCCGTCACTGTCTCGGTAGATTTATCATAAACTTGACAAAATCCATCTTGCTGCGATACAATTTGCGGCTCCTTCACTGTCTCAGTAGATTTGTCAGAAATTTGAGAAATTCGATCATGCTGCGATGCCATTTCCAATTGCTCTAATCGTTTTATTAACAAGTTGATTTGTTTCGCCGCACAGAATCCGCAGTAGAACGGTGGCCCGCCACAAGTTTCCTGACCCAAAGCACAATTATGCGTTACTGATGTCCAGATTTCACAGCCACTAGCGGAGCATGTTCTCGAGCTTGCCGGTTTTATCAGTATCAACAGAGATTGCTCGCTTGGCTTTTGGTAGATTTTTCTTCTTGACTCCCATTAACTGTAGGTTGCAATAGTTTACGATTTTTAAATAATTGTAAGTAGTTAATTGTAAGTAGTTCGCGTTAGTTGTAAGTAGCGAGCGGATGTCGTCGATGGTTGTCGATGGTTGTCGATAATTGTCAAGCGGATGGTTGTCGTTAGTTGTCGTTTGGTTGTCGTCGAAGATTGTAGTTTGATTGTTTTACAATCTTGGTAGACAAGATTTTCCGCGAGCAAAGCGAGCGGAATGTAATTTGTGCATGTTATTTATTGTAATTTGTGTATAGAACTTAATATAACCAAATATAATACAAATATTTGTTGTTTCGAAACAGTATAAATAAATTCATTTCTCTTTTGCTTAATAATAAATTTAATACAAGTAAGAAAAATAGCAGGTATTTTCCAATTCAAGTATAAATTTAATTATAAATTAAATTTATAATTTTTAAATTAAATATAATTTTTTATTTTGTTCAAATATTTAACTATAAATAACCTTTAAAAATTACCCGACATATAGTTACAGTATAAATTAACACGTTGTGTTGTTTCGTATTTTTTATTGAATATACAATAAAACAATGCGAACAAATCGAATTACATAATTAAAAAGAATAGAATCCTCAATGTTGAGGATTGAGGATTCTTCTCCACAATGTTGATATAAAATTAAATAAAAGTTAATAAAATTATTTGATTAAAAATAATTTTATTTATTCTTTATTTTATTAAAAATTAAAAAACTATTTCGAATAATGAAAATTTTAATTTACGTAAGCATATTTATATTTAAAATATGTTTTCTATCTTACAATACGTGGCATTTAAATAATGAATCCTTAATGATTACAAATTAATTTTTATTCAATAGCAATTTATGTTTTTTTAAACACTGTTTTAGAAAATAATTGTTCACCATTAAAAAAATTAAATACTATTTAATATCGAATTTGGAAAAGGATCGATAAAACATTAATTTCTTTTTATATATGGCCCGAACAAAACTGTGGCCCAAAGAGTAGGCATTGGATGTCAAACCATGGGGCACGGTGCAAGCGACGGTGTGGGTGAGACTTGAAGGGCAAGAGAATATCGAGAGTGGATGTGAGTTCAGAGTCGAAAAGAAAGGCGAGATCGTGAGGAGATGAATATGTTATTGTGGGTAATGATAGACACGATTTGAGTAAGGCAGAGCGGAGAAGGGAGAGGTCAAGATTTTTCCAAGGGCGACGTAGGATTGTAGGTGTGTGAGGAGGGGTGTGGTTGCGAGCGAGATCAACGGTGATAAGAAAGTGATCGGATAGACCACGATCAGAGATGGACAGTGAGGTGTAGGCAGCAATGATCGGGGACAGCGATGTTGTCGAGTGCCCCACCAAGTATATGTGTGGGGACAGTGGATATTAGTTTGTAATTGTAGTTGAATAGAATGTCGATGAACCGGATGGAATCTATGGAAGAGGGGCGGTCTAGGCGGATATTGAAGTCGCCTAGAACGAGTGAAAGGATTGAGGACAATGAACAATGAGAAATGAGGTCAGCGAGTTCGGTAAAAAATAAGGCTGTAGGAGCTGATGAACCAGGACGGTATACAATGGCGAGATTTAGAGTGATCGGGTTAGAATAACTTTAATAATTTTATTTATTCTTTATTTTATTAAAAATTAAAAAACTATTTCGAATAATGAAAATTTTAATTTACGTAAGCATATTTATATTTAAAATATATGTTTTCTATCTTACAATACGTGGCATTTAAATAATGAATCCTTAATGATTACAAATTAATTTTTATTCAATAGCAATTTATATTTTTTTAAACACTTTTTTAGAAAATAATTGTTAACCATTTAAAAAATTAAATACTATTTAATATCGAATTTGGAAAAGGATCGATAAAACATTAATTTCTTTTTATATATGGCCCGAACAAAACGTACAATTATATAAAATAATAAAAAAACGTAATCTTATATTTGATATATAATATATTTATATATTATTTATAAATAATAAACTATTTTATATATTTATTCTAAATATCATTAATATAAATAAAATATATAAATAAATGAATTTACTGAAATATATCCATCTTGATCTGTATTTAAATTTTTTAATATCCAGGAACTATCAGGTATAGTTGAACGACAAGAACAATTATTTTGATATTTCGCTAGTAACTACTAGCATCTTCGGAAAAAGATTTCTGAAAATGCTAGTAGTTACTAGCGAAATATCAAAATGATTTTTCTTGTCGTTCAACTATATCTGATAGTTCCTGGATATTTAAAAGTTTAAATATATTTATTTTAAATATAAAATATATAACTAAAACCAAGGACGTCGTGATTTCAGCCTACTGTGTATCCTCAGCAGCCCCAAATGATTTGGTCAAAGAGATTCTCGGTTCGGAACTGAACATCGACGGTGGTTTTTATAACAATCACTACCTAGCGGCCGTGTCGGAATGGTTTTCCTTATACGGGCCTGATCTGCTACTGGAATTAAAGTTTCAAAGACAGTGGTCCAGGCCAGTATATACGAACGGTTTCCGATCTTTGCTAGAGGGGGCATCAACCGCGAAGTCAAGAGCTCGGTTGCTGTCCATTGCTGTTAAGCTCTCCGGCGACTTTTTACATGCCCTACCGATATCCACGATGAGAACGAGGTTACCCACTGTGGCGGTTGCTTTGAGACTCGGCGCCGATTTTTGTCGACCGTTCAAGTGCAGGTTCGGCACCATCTGCGACAGCTCTGTTCCTCATTGCCTAGACTTACGCTTCTCTTTGGGCCGGCACGCTCGTCACCAGACGTCAACGGTCTCATTCGAAGAGCACTTATTGCTGCCGATGTACCATCGCGTCTACAGCCTATGGGTCTAGCCAGGCCAGATGGCAAACGTCCAGACTGCGGAACCCTCGTCGCTTGGAAAAGAGGGTTGTATCTAGCCTGGGACTTTACGTGCCCAAACACTATCGCGCAAAGTAGCGAACAATTGGCGGTATATTGGGCTGGCTTGGTCGCAAAGGATGTTGAAACCCACAAATATCAAAAATACGTCGACATGGACCCTCGCCAACTACTGTTTACCCCAATAGCAATACAAACTATGGGGGCCGTGGGTCCTGATACTCTTGATTTGCTGCGGAAACTCGGGTACCGTATTGCGAAAGTTCCCGGTGATGCACGTGCACCGTCTTTCTTGATGCGGAGGATAAGCGCCGCAATTCAGCGAGGCAACACTGCTTGCATACGTGAGCGCATGGACGATCCCGGCCTATGCACATTTCGCGGCTACGATTCGGCACCACACGAGCCTGTGACAGCTTAACGTTTTGTGACTTTGATTTTAAATAATATAACTGTTTAGAAGTTGACGAGCGAGGAAACATAATTTATTTAATGAATTTTCGAATGCAACTGCATTCATCATCATATCTACAAAATAGCAAATCACAATTTACAAGAAGTCGATACAGTAAAATAAATTTACAAATGAAATACCAGCATGTGTTGCGAAAGGCATGTAAGTTGCGGTATCGTTTAACCTACTTTAAATTCGTTTGGCGGTAATAATAAATTGGTATCTGCTTTATCATAATTAAAAACGTTTTTATTTTTAGGAAATAAGCTTAATAGATTAATCGTTTATTGTGGTTGTTCTCAATACGTAAAGCACGGGTATTATCAAAGTCGATCACGTGATTTTTACAGATGCTGTGTTCAACAAGTGCGAGGTTACAGATGCTGTTGTTCAACACAGCCACCTAAGAGATTTTTCTGATGCTGGTTAATTCTTGTTTTAAGGGGCCTCCCAGTCTGGCCTTTATGAGCCTGGTGCATGAACCGCATGAGATTTTATAAACTTTTGCACTTTCATAAGTGGGTTCAATTTTAAAGTAGTTTACAAGTCGCGGCATTTTTCTGTTGAACAGTACGATTATGTTATATGGGGGAACTAATTTTTGAAAACGCAAACTTGAATATTTTATTAGTCCTATTATTAAATGAATGGGACACCGTAGTAGATTAAACTAGAAACATTACGCTTAACTATATTGTTGCCGGCAAAATAAGACTTACGAATAATTGATTCAGGGAAATCAGCGGATTTTAACAAATTAATAATCAATTTATCTTCTGTCTGTTTTAGAGCGATAGAGGAACAGATCATACGGCTTCGGTAGAATATGTCGGTACAAATCCGATTTTAAATCTTAAAGCATTGATACAATCGCTGTAAATAAGTGAAGATATAGATGCTTTAAATCAAGCAACACGTTTTAAAACATTCAATGCATATAGTCTAATGCTTATATTTACTGCAAATACCATCGGCACAAAATGGGCTCCCTCCACACAGGTAACCCTTTCGCCATATTTCGCTCGTGTCTGTTGCTCATAATGCATGAATTTGAATGAAACAGTTTCAGCTGTATAAGACGGCAAAGACGATTAAAATAATTAGTGTTACATAAAGCCACTTCGTTCCATCACCTTCTAATCCATTACATGATATGTCTGAACGCGTATTGATAAATATTTATTTTAAAATATAAAATATTTTTAAAAATATATATTTTATTTTTATTTAATTATAAATAATTATATAATTATAAGTAATAATATTATACTATTATATAATATTAAAATATATATTATATATTATAAATAATTTTATAATTTATAAATAATAATATTATATTATTAACTTTATTAACGTTTATTTTTATAATAATATTATATTATTAATGTACAATTCTATAAATAAATGGATAAAAAGCATTATTTTTAATTTGATTTAAATATGATTTTTAATTCATCGTGATTTTTAATTTGATATGTTTGGCATTTGCAAATGTCACAACTTTAAAAGTCACAAAATTGGGTAGTGAATTAGTCGATTTCGAAAAGATTTCAGTGGACAGATAGCTGCGTCGTAATATGCGCAAGATAGACTAGTACGAGTGCCTAGTACGAATGCCGTGATGACCGTTCGTCATGTACTGCTATGCAAATGCGACAGAATTCACTGATAATTATAATTTATAAAATAATTGCAAGATAAGAACTATGAACTAAGAACCATTTCTAATTTTAAATCAGTCCATCACTAAAAGCACCATGAAATGTAAACTAATATGTTAAATATTTAATTCTTAGTTAATTAATTATTTAAAATATGAAAATTTAATCTTTTATTTAAATTAAATCACAATTTTTTTGGCGAATATAACGATTTATTCCAATTTGAGTAAAATCATATTTTTTAATCTAAATTTGGAAATTAGAATATCACAGTCGTTTGTATACACGTTTACTGACAATATCTTTGGCAGTGCAGGTTGCGATCAATTGATCATTGATATCCAACTGTCTATCAATAATTGTAATAATCTCATCATCTTGCTTCTGAGTTTCTCTTAAGATTGTTTCATCAACAATAGTAAAAACTGAAATAGTTTTTACTTTGTACGGTGTTTGGCATTCAACTTCTTCACCCAGTTTAAATGAAACTTCCATTCTTTTTATAGGTGAATCAGTTATCATTTTCCATTGGTCATTGCTAATAGTAAAAGTAACCACGGGCTTAGCAATCAATCCAATTTTCCGTGTGTGCCAGCTAATACCCAACACTTCCATGTATTTATCGAAATTTTCGGATGATTCCAGTTTCCATTTGCCTGTTATAGCCGTGACCATTTTCTATATTGCTAAAACAGAAATTTGTTTTATTAAAATAAAATCTGCTTCACAAATCTTGTTGGAACTTATATATATAATTGTATGCAGTAAGTCACGCTTTGGACTTATCTTAAAATGCTGTGTACTACTATCAGTCTTTTGAAAAACACGAACACTTGATTTTACAATGGGCTTTCTAATCATTTTATTTCTAGGAAGTATTCAACAGACATTATGTGTTTTACATCCTATTTTCTCTCTCCCTAAACAATCGCGATTTAAAGTTTAAAAGCAACTGTTTTATAAAAACATTTCAAAATTGTGAATATCTGTATTCACAATGATTTTATATAATACACGTAGTAGTCTAGAAATTTCAATTCTTATGCAAAACCGTTAAAAATGATGAGTTTGAAATTCTGGAACATACTAGTCTTAAAAGTATGTACCCGTTTAAAATATGTGGAATGATTGACGTCAGAGCATTACTAAAAAAGCTACAATGAAACAAAACAGTAAAATTTACAGACAAATGAAGACAATATGCAACAAACTATATCATAATGTAATTTGTCTACATTTTTAATAAAATATGATTAATTTTTTATTTTTAATAAATTCATATTATAATATTAAACTTATTTGTAATGTAATATAATTGATGTTATGAATAATTTGTATTTCAAGTATAATTAACATTTTATTGCATTAATTTAAGATTGTCTTAGGGTAGTATAGAAGGATGTACTAATCGAAATCTGTATAGAGTGGCTGTATACTTCATCATAAATATATGAATTATATATGTATTTGAACTACTTGATCTTTTGGGTAGAACTATATATTAATCTTTTCGCTTAAGATTTCGTTCGGACTATAGTTGATAATCAAATGTGCAAACACTGCGGTACTAATGTATCTCTACAGATACCATCTCTGAAGCCATCTCTCTATTATAATTTTTAATTTTATATTATCTGCGATATATCCGTGACAAGCGAGATCTCTCTCTTGTTTGGAAAATTCTGCATACTAAAGATCATCCACTGTCACATCTACTGCAACTGAGAGGTCAACCTTCTCTTCGCGGACACCTCCTGATGCTGAAAACACAAAGGTACATGCATGCAGTTTCCTGCTTCGCCAAACGAGTCGTACGATCTTGGAATTCGCTTCAGAGTGCGACCGTTTTGTCGTCTACTGCTTCAAGTTTTTGCGCCCTACTGGATGATGACCCTTCCTTCTCAAGACAACGGTGGGATTTTCAGTAGTTTATCTGATGAGGGAGGGACAAAACGACTCTTATTCTTTTTATTCTTTTTATTTTGTGAAGCAACTTGTAAAGAGCCTCGGCTCAATTCGTTGTCAATTAATAATAATAATAATCTTGTCACATTCAAATCGAAATTACAAATTTAAAGTAATTTGTTTAAAGTAATATAAAGTTTTCTGATACGCTAAAACTGTATATTGTTATATCTATATTATAATAGGATATGACTATAGATTAGCAATGGGCAGCCTTCTTTCGCCTAGCAAACTTTGCTGCCCAACAAACTTTTCCCTAGCATCTGATAATTCTTCTACTATAACTTGCTTTACAAGTTAAATCTTTACAAGTCAACTTGCTTTACAAGTTATGGGCACCAGGAGCTCGTATGAAACTCTTTAGTGTCTCCTCACTTCTTTCATTGTCTTTCTTTGGGCCATTGGAGATAATAGTGTGAAAGACTCAATGACACGGGGACGTACTCTTGATATTGTGCTGAACAGCATGCATATGAGCGGATGCATGCTGATATGATAGGATGCATGCTGTTCAAAAGGAGCAATCAAAACAATGCAGGAATCCCAGATAACTGGGAATTAAAACTCATCAAATAACTAAAAGACCTTTTGGATCATTAATTCTAAGATTTATAAACAAATTCGTAATCATCAAAACAATTTCGAGACTATCATATCTTCGACAGATCATATTCAATCAATAGCGTCAATTACCAGGAATACAAGTAATGAAAACCACAAAGGAAAAAGCCAAAGGCTTTACATAACACCCAGATGGCAAAAGTTATATTATCAAGAATAGTAATGGTTAGATCTACTAGTCAAATAGGTCACCAGAAGAAATTTTCAGTAAGGACAGCCAGTGATCTTGAGAAAAATTTAAGCATCATTGATGATTCAACAGATAAGTTGGAATATGTAAGGTAGCACAATACCTTGGCAATTTTAAAAGTAAATATAAATACAACTATGTCAATTAAACATTGCTTGTACTACAAAAATTAATGAACTCCTTGAGGTCACATTGGTACATGTAGATGTCTTTCTATTTCATGAAACAGAAGTAGATAACTCTAATTTATCTATTCCTATAACACAAAGCGCATTTTCTACACCAACATAATCTAAACGTGGTATCTTTACTTGCATAAAATCCGGTCTCAAGCCAAAATTTTGTACTGATTTTATTTCCCCTCATTCTCCTATGCATACTTCAATATTAAAATAGACCATGTTGATTTATCCAGTAAATATCATCTACGTTCCACCAGTTTATATTCACAAAAATGACAAAAGACATTGTAAGTTAGCCGAATATTTTTGAGGGTGACTTGAATGATTCAAGTAAGAAATGGATTAATGCTACAATCAAGTCGATTACAGACTATAGGATGATTTACCCAGACGATCCAACATCCAATATTCTGTCGAGAAACTATTATTCATTGCATGACTTCCTTATAATAAACAGCAATATAAACATACTCACAAAATTAACAGAGATGCGAATATATTGAGTGGGATCCAGTCATGATTGCTTATTATGGGCAATAGATCCATGTTTGACTTGTTTTATACGACAATCAAGCCTACGTGTAGCCCACTTTAATCCACTACTCAGCCTTAAAATTGCCAGATATTAAAAAGACACACGTGATGGCACTCTGAACATGTCAAACTGCCAGCTATTTATTGCCCATTGTATACAAGAAAGTTTAAGTATAGGGCCGTATAAAATATATACTTCCTTCCTAAAACAGGTATCTTAAACATTTAACACAACAACGATTTCTCACTATTCGTGCTAGCAACACCTATATGGTATAAAAAAGATCACTTAGAAGGCTCATATGGAAAGATTGCGCACAATCGGGGATCCACTTACTTCTCACGGGGAGATCTTAGAATGTCAAATAAGGTTTGTCTAGTGTGCTACAAAGTTTATCAAAACTTAAATAAGATGATGATAGAAAGCTACTAGCACACGTTCACAGTGTCCTCACTTTATCTTGACTTATTTACTTGACGGCTGTAATAGTTCTTCTTTTTCCTTCAAAAGCAATGATTTAGAGGAACTACTATGTTAGTGATGCTTTGAAACAATAGATGTTTTTAATCGGAAAACTGATTTTACCGTATTGTATATCCAGAAATTTCCGAATAGTTCGGAAATTCTTTAAAATAATAATAAGTTTGACCAGCACAAAATATTGTTACTCCTATAGTCCGCAATTAGTAAATGCCAAACAAGACTGAAAAATGTTAATCTTTTAGTGCTCAGCAAGACAATCAGATTACCGAAAGTGTGGAAATGTGTTCATTTCGCCAATCTTTAAAAATCATCATAATGACCAGTCGATTTGCAGCTGCTTGAAAGGAACCAATATGAAGTAGTCAAACAACCGTACACTGTTGTCTGCTCAAATAAATTTATATCACGATACAAGCAAAATGCAGGTAACTTCGTCTAAAATATCAAAACGAGGTATGTGGTTTATTATCATCTACTGTAAAAGAGGTAATTGGGGAACTTCCTCCCAATACCCAAATTAAAAAATCTGGCGGTTATTAAACTATCAGCGGCAATAGAGCGCCAGTCCTATTCCACTCAGTGGAATAAGACTCTATTATGATTTCGGCTACTTTGAAGCCGAAATCAAGATCTCCTTTGTTTTCTGGGACCTTGCGAAAGAGTATGAAACCTTATTCCACAACGGAATAATGGAACTTAGTACAATACAATTTAAACCTATCCAAGATTTCATCAAAATTTCGAATCTTCGTCCTCACCTGGATGAAAAGGATATTGAGTATTTAAAGAGATTATTTAGATTAACAAACTTCCGGTACGTGACTTGGAAGAGCAGATTTCCTCTCCCGATAGCTTTGGCGTCCTCTTCCATTGATAATGCTGAGATCCTAACAAAAGCCGTATGTACCCCTTTTTGGGACATAACCTAATGTTTAAACTCATAAGCACCGACGAGCTAACTTACCCGCACTGCAATGCTTGCCACGAATAGGGCCACTGGGGCTCCGGATGTGTTAAGGAGAAGTCTTGAGGGGTATGTGACCTAACGTATTGCCCGAAAGTTGGCGGGAAGTGCTACTTCCAGCAAAAGTGTCAAATTGTGGAGGAGCCCACCCGGCGTAGTCCAGGAAGTGTGCGAACTTCATACTGTATTGTTCCCACCACTGCTCCTTCCACCCCAATAACAAAGATGACCCCGTGACTTCTGGTGCGGTTGCGGGTAGAATCACTGACAACGACATCATCAGGTTAGTCGACTCCACCAGACAAGCAATCTTCAAACAATTGAAGAACTTGATCCAGAAACAGCTTGCCTTATTTTTTACCGCACCAGTAATCGCCGGCCCTCCGGTCCTGAAGGAATTAAAGAAAAGAGGAGCATCCTCACAAAGAGTTCTTCCTGTGAAGATTGGAAAAATGTTAAAATCTAAGGCCGAAGATGCAGCCGTAGCACTTATGAGAAATGAAGATAATGCCCGTGGGCAAGTGTCTTCCCTAGTAGGGGCTTGTGGTGGAAATGGCGACCTTTCCGCCCCTAGCTCCGTCTAGGTCAAGGTAATCCCACCCAGCTAATCTAATGCAATGCAGAGTACTCGGGGGCCTTTTTCACCGAATATACTTCAGTGGAATTTGAGAGGTGCTTCTGTCCTTAGACTTCTATCCGGTAGAGATGCAGATGTCATAGTCCTTCAGGAGACGCGGTATATCCGTCTCCCTCAGGACATTACTCTATTCATTCCTAAGCACATTTATTCCCACTATACTCCGTACATAACCCCGCCTCAATCTTCTTCGTCTCAAGGTCTTCTAACCCTAGTTTAATGGTCCCCAAGATCTTCCCTCCTAATAAACTAATCTTGTCTAGCCCTGTCTTGTTTAGCTATATCACTTTGTAAGAACGGGAAACGTATCAGTATAGTTAATATCTACATTAGGCCAGGGGAAATTCACAAGAACCGTGAGCTCCTGGACCGTGTTTTAGGTAGTGGCTATGACATGTTACGCAGTGACTTAACGACAGAACTGGTCGTTACATTAATGCAGCACTCCGCAGAGCCAGGAACGACTATCTTATTCATAAACCACCGTCCCCCACCTTTCATTGATCAACAACTAATTCACTCCTCGACATATTACTGCTTCATGAGATGTGGTTATTGAAACCCATCTGTACTGAGCAGTCACACCAAAAACAGACCACCTCTCATGACCTAATTCGTTGGCGGAATGAGGAAGATACGTTGCTTAGGAAAAGTTATCACTTTGACCCTATCAGAATGTCTTTCTTTCAAGAAGCTATACAACTCTTTTCCAGAATTAGTAATGAGAGTTTAACCGAATTTAATTCCTACCTCTCATCGCAAGCTATCGCGTTTCTTTCGACTACCTATAAGGGTCATATATACAGTCCCACTCCATTAAAACTCAAGGTACTAGCTAAAATGCTACACCTCCCTAATATCTCTGTTTCAGCTAGACAGGTACTCTCGAATGAATATTGGAGCATTAGATACAGGTTCCAGTTGAGTAGGGATAAGGCGAGCAATTCTTGCCTAAATCCTTCTCAGTCTTCCTTTTGGAAGATATTTAAGAGGGAGAAGTTTGTCTACTTGAAGGATATAGCATTGGGTTGGATCGGTAGCATAGGCCTTGACAAAGTTTTGGAGGAGTCACAATCCCTACATAATTATGGAGCCAATCTATCTCCCCAACCAATCCCGCCTAGGGGCGACTTCAAGAGCAGTGAGTTATCTGTCACATATATCCTAAACTCCTGGGGCACTTCCAGGCACCATTAAATCTCATGCGCCACTCTTCACTCGGGCATCACTATGCTACTAGCATCACTATGCATCACTATGCTACTAGCCTCCCCGTCCGATGTTGCTATCATTAATATCAGCCGTCGTGTTTTATGCCAAAAAGAAATCGATTTCATGTCCTAAAGATCTGCGGCTTATCTCGATTCAAAACTCCCTCATCTCCATTTATGAAAAAGCGATTGCGCGTAAAATCCGCGGTCATCTATGTAGGCGAAATTTAATCCCACCAGGTTTTCATGGGTACGTAAAAGATCGCTCGGCCCATACAGCAATAGGTGGAGTACACCAGTTTTGTTAAGACAACAGTCATCAGCTTGCTGTGGCTGTTTTTCTTGACTTTGATGCTGCATTTGACCGCATTTCCATTCCTTTTGTTATCTATTCTCTCAGGTCCTTTGGGTTACCTGCAAGAATTTTTAACAGGGTGGAAATATTGTTATATACAAAGCGATTCTTCTATGAAGACGACCCTGATGCACGTCAGTTCTACACTATTAAGGTGTGCCTCAAGGTTCCACACTTTCTCCAATCTCGTATCTTGTGGCCTCCATTGAACTTTACAACTTTAAACGCGACCAACATCTAATGGTATAGGCTGATGATACCATAGCCCTGTTCTCTGGACGCAGGTGCAAAGATGTAATCTATGACATCAACCGTTTCTTGTTAAGATTAAATGATCACTTACCCATATCCTTTCTCATTTTAAACTCCTCAAACTCGCAGGTGGTTGTCTTTCATGGCGCTCCTTCGACAAGAAAAATATAACGAGACTATATTGACTAATCAACCACTCCCTACCTTCACAAGTCGAGTTACATACCTGGGGTTCACCATTACGATGAACTGGTCAGCGAAATTTGATCTGAATAGACTCAAATGTATTCTGAAGGGTGCTAGGTGGGCCCTGAAATGGGCTCATCATCTGTCATTGAATGGGAAAACTCAAGTGTGCCTCTGGGGTACTTGGGCTATCCCGAGATTAGTCTTCTTTTCAAGAGGACGTCCCCCAGAGCAAAGACTAAGGTTTATGAAGCTCCTCATTTCCCGATTACCGAGCATAGTCCGCCTCGATTGGACTCTTCTGGTGGATGAAACACCCCGGGTGGGTCAGTAGGAGAGCGGCGTGTTGGATTGGCTGGAGGGCTCGGATACCACTAAACTTGAGGCCGTGACAATATAGTGAAGACTGAACATTTTGATTTTCCTTGTCAGTCTTAAACTGTTGTTTTTCAACTGTCCTTTTTAGTTATTTTTGGTGGTTGTTAAGTTTTATTTAAGAAAATCCTTATTATTATAATATCACGATGTAGAAGATTTGATTGACTGACAGCACAACCAGTTTCACTAATAAATCACTTGCAGATTCTTTGCGACTAGCTAAACATTCTTGTCTTATAACCTATACTAGTATTGGAACCAATATTTCATATTGGTTCTTTCCAGGGCAGTTGTAAATCGACCTGGGCGTTATGATGGTTTTCAATGATTGGTGAAATGAACATGTTTTCCACGCTTTAGGTAATCTGATCATGTAAGCGTGCGCCGGCACGCATTTGCCACATAAAAATAAGTCTTTTTTCACCAGGTAGTTTGCATGGATGTCATTAAAGAGCAATAAACTGTCTCGTAAGTATTACCGATTAAGTAATATTAAGTATTATTAAGAATATTGAGTCTTTAAAGAGATTATTTAAATTAACAAACTTCTGGTACGTGACTCTGAATAATGGATTTCCTCTCCCGATAGCTTTGGCGTCCTCTTCCATTGATAATGCTGAGATCCTAACAAAAGCCGCATGTTCTTGATTTTCGAGTAAAGGAAGGTTGAGAAAGCAAAGAGTATGAAAAGTTACAAGGTGAGAAACAATAAGAAGAAAACGAATTTGAACACGAGAATAAATGATAAGCAAATTGATAGAAGCAATATGGTGGGATGTATGAATAAAACGAGAAAGACGGAGGAGAAATAGGACGGATGCGTTGTAGACGAATAAGAGTGGATTTAGGTGAGTTGGAAAATATTCTAAGAAAATAATCGAGTCTTGAGAATATGAAATAATGAATTAATTTAAATTAATGTTTATTAAATTATGCATTATCTTGAGAATATATTAATTTACGTATAAAAAAATGCATAAAAAAGATGTACTTATAAAAAAGTACCTTATTAGCATACATTTAAATAAAGATTTATTTTAAGTGGCAAATGCGTGCCAGCGCACGCTTACATGACCACAACAAAACAAATATGTAAATCATGTGTCGAGATGTGAACGGAGGAGGATTTGTCCCTCGACTATGCTGGGCTTATGAAAAGGGGCTAAATTTTCTTACATTGATTATCCTAAGGTAACAAATTTGCATGATGTGAATTGCATAATCAATGCCACAACACATGAACCTCCTTTTTATACTGTTTATAATCCTTTTTATAATATACTGTACTATGATAGTTTGATATTTTTATGTGAGCACTGAATCGAAATATTCAAACATGCGAACTTGAAGATCACTTGAAGTTGTTAATAACATAATTACATCGACAAATAATCAACGTAGAAAACTGCTAGTTAGGTGATTCGTAGCTAAAGAGTATCCATAAGCAGATATATAAACGTTATATGCAATATTGCTATACATAACAAAAAACTTATCTTTCTCGTAAATGATTCTGTGCAAATCCTATATTTTCTATAGTCTATAAAGAAGTACTCTTGATCGCAATATCATCTACTGATTAATGCGATTTATTAAAGGTTATAATGGGGTTAATCAAGTTCAACTTACGTCTAGCATAGGTAAAACTCCTTTTTTTACACTTATTGTAAGGAAACGTATCAAAATTTTCCGAATCAATCGAGTGCTTACTCCAAAGCCGATGCAATAACAGGAATACGTTTTATTGATCTGCCCAACTTAATAATCTATTAATTGTTTAATTTAATAAATTTACTTAATTAATTAATTTAATTAATTTAATTAAATTAGTTAAATTTAATTTTTTAAATTAAATTTAATTTTTTTATTTTTTTATTTAAAGAACATTATGATAAAAATTGAAATTTATTTCAGTTTTAAGATTTTAATTTATTTCAGTTTACACACATCTATAAATAAAACTCTCACAAATTAAACCTCGGTTCATAAATAAAACTCTAACTTTATAAATATAAATTATAGAAAATCTAAAGATTAAAATATTTATCTTTAAATTTATACATACAAAAATATATTTTATTACAAATTTTACTTTAGTTCAACTACATATAAGAATTTATTTGTAGTAAGAAATATATCACTTTCGTTTTGTGGAACGAAAGTGAGATTTTCTTATCAGTTATAAGATTAATATTATAATATTATTATAATATTATTTATTATTATAATACTATAAGATTAATATTATACGATTAATATTAAGATTGGTATATTATTTATCAATCGATTCATAAAAATTGAATTTAAAAAATCTTATGTACATCTTAAGATTTTCTATTAATAGAAAATTAAAATATTTATTTAAATTTTAAGGAAACATTAACTTTTGATTAATAATATTTTATATTCAAATATACACTTTTATATAATGCTAAGTTTTAATTAAAGGTAAATTCATCGATTATTATTACAGTATGCCTCAATCCGTTACTTAATATTTGAATTAATATTTAATTAATATTTAAATTAATATCAAATAATTAATATTTGAATATTTGATATTTTAATGTAAGAAGTAGGATTGCGTAGGAAATATTTAATATTTAGCAAAACCGTAAAAAATTTTCTCATACATTTTAACGTAAATAGTTAGTATTTCAATTAAAATATTGAAATTACTTCAATTTTCCAATTTTAACTTATTATTAAAAAGTTTTAAGATCATCTACTAATTTGAATAAAGGCAATAACACGTTTTATTTGATAATTCCATGAGCTCTCAAGTATACATAATATTATTTAGAAAAAAATACTGTTTCTTTTCTAATTGGATTTTCTAATGTAAAAATTATTAAAATGTCAATATTAATTTTTAATTTTTTATTAATTTAAATTACTTTACTTATTTATTTTTAATTTAATTTTCTATAATTTTTTAATTTTTTAATTGAATATCCAATTAACATTAATATGTTTTTAATATTATTTTTATAAGGATAAAATTTCTTAAGGAAATTTATTTAGAACAATTGCGAAATATAATCTGCAAGTTAATTCTATATAATTATTAATTTTATTATTGAAATCTGCAAATAAATAAATAAAAAAAATAATAGATAAAAATAATGATGCTAAATCAATAAATCGAAATAAAACTAATTGTTATAACTTAAAACTAATTTTATAACTTAAAACTAATTGTTATAAGATTTAATAAAGTCTATATAAAAATAGAAGTTTAAAATAAAAGTCAATTTTTATGAATTGACTAATAAAATACTATGTATCAGAATTAGGATTAGAGGTCATTAGGAAGAACTGCTATCTTATCAGGTTTCGGTTCCTATTCATCAACGACTATATGCTGACAAACTAAAACAATTGCAGCGAAAATAATAGGTTATTTATATATTACATCAGCCAAATTTAACTTTTGTTGGGATTCAGATTCCATATTATGGCATCATATAATTCTACAATTAAATAAAACAAAATTATATTACAAATAAAACGTAAAAAACTTTTGGTGATAATAAATATTATCCATTAAGCAAATATACATTATTCAATACTAGCCTAACTGAGTCTACATATTTAATATAATTATAAAATAGTAAATAAAAATAAATAAATAAAAATAATAATGCTAAATCAATACATCAAAATTTAAAAATTAGATAATAAATAATTATAAATAATTGTTATAAGATTTTATATAACTTATATCAAATAAAATAAAAAAATACGAAAAATTTCACGTTCATATTGGTTTCAGGAAGACATACTTGCGTAATAATCTTTTAACCACTTTTTAAGATTAAACTAAATTTGAGACAAAAATATTATCTAGAATTGATTAATTTGAAATAAAAGGTATTACATCTTTCATAGCTAAAAGCTGTAATGTGGCATCATACTACAATCAGAGGAAGCCTTTGCACAAGGTGATCTGTCAATAGCTGTATTTGTTCTCAAGTATATTATCTTGATTGATCGTTTACAATATGTGTCTTCAAACCCTAGCACATTTGGTATGCTGACGACGGGAGATGTGGACGTACGATATCATAATTAGAGTAAAATCTGTTAAATAAAATATAACCAGCTAACTGATTCTACGTATTTTTTCTATATAAATTAAAAATAAAGATAAATAATTATAAATAAATATTTGTCAAACTGGAGGCATAATTTTACCATATAACGCAATTAGAAATGAACTACTGAGCCAACTTTAAAAAATACGTCCAAGAGTAATTTCTGAGACTATAACAGAATGTCACAAAAAAACACATTTCTTCGAGGCAATGACAAGAAGCAGAGATCCAAACGCAAGAGCTGTCCTAGTATACAATAATATCTTTGAACATCTGACAAAACAATACTTCTTGGACATCTGCATTTAAATAAATTTGCTTATTTATATACCCATATGGTATCGCTGTCCATGCGAGGGTTTTGCAATCAGTACAGTGCAGGATCTGTGACGAAATTTATACGTATGATGCATAGAACATTAATGCACAATTTGACAAAGCCCGAATGTGTGAACAAATATTAAGCCCATTTGCGGAAACAATTTTGTAAAAACAATTATTATAAAATATACGACTCAGTTAATTGATCTGACTACTTTGATAAAAGACTTAAAAAGTGATTTATATTTCAGTGAATTGAAAACCTATACCAAACAAATGAAAATTAAAAATATTTTTTTTTTTTTTTATATTTTGACAGAACAAATCTGTTATAATCAGGAATATTTAATCGTAATCAGTTAATTATTATGTCATTACCAGTTGAGCAAAGTGCTTCTTTAATAGGTGGGATCACAACAATTGAATTAATTACAGACATGCCTAAACAAAAAAAGCATTAATTCAATATAGTTCGTCTAAAAGGGTTTCTGTCCATGCACTTATTCAACTTATTTAAGTAGATGAACTTATTTAAGTATTCAATTATTTAAGTATTATATATTATTCAAATAGCGAATTTGCTATCTGAACAATTACTTTTCCAACGTACTAATTAACAATGTATTTTTTAACTGTTAATTAACAATTACTTTTTCAATATTATTTATTATCAGCAATTGCTATTTCAACGTAGCTTTCTGAATTAATCACTAACTAATTACCATTTAATATTTCTGATAATGACAGATTTGCCATTAAAATTGAGATTAACTAGCAATTTTATATGTAATAAGTTTCATATTTAACGCAATAATTTTTTAAAAATAAATGCATGTAAAATATAAATAAATATTTATATTTATATGTATACATTATACAATATAAATAAATATATAAATTATTTATGATTATGACAGATTTATTCTGTCGAAATAAATATAATTTTCATTTGCTGGATATGAATTTTCAATTTATAAATTTTATTATTATGCATTATGCATATTTTAGAATCTAAAATTACGTCGGTCATTTTTTATCTTTTTATCGAAAAGATAAAAAGATGATATACCTTACTTAAAATATACCTTATATTATCTCTTGGATACACGATGTTGTCGATAAAAGGTCGTAAGTGTTCCTTTGCAGGTGCACGTCGACTGAGGAATCGACTTGTCTGTTTATGATTTTATGATATGTTAGATTTATCTTGAACAAAGTGGTACAGAAATACTCTCAAATAAACTCATTGTTAAGAGAATAAATATTCCTGATGATGAGATATTTTTTTGGAAAATTAGAAAATAAATCCAATTTTCATTTGATGGATATGAATTTTCAATTCAACAAAATAAAAAAGCAGCTATCATTCCAATCCAATTCAAGGATTTTGTATTAATTTATTACAAAATATGTCTTTATTTAATGCAATATGTTTTAAAATTTGGTCTAATTTATATAATTTATAAATCAATTTCTTAAGTAAATATCATTGATCGTTGTTCTCTGATTAACTATCCCTTCCAGATACAGATTTGTTCTGTCGAAATATTAAAAATAAATTCAATTTTCATATGATATGAATTTTCAATTTATAAATTTTATTATTATGCATTATGCATTTTTTAGAATCTAAAATTACGTCGGGCAATTTTTATCTTTTTATTGAATTGAAAATTATATACTTATTAAAATATCTACAAAATATGTCATTATTTAATGCATAATGTTTCAAAATATAGTTTAATTATATAATTTAAAAGTCAATTTCTCTGAGTAAATATAACTGATTCAATATTAATAATTAATCTAATATGCTTTGTTTAGATTTGTTCTGTCGAAATGTTGTAAATAAATTCAATTTTCATGAACTGCATTCGCTTTTTCAATTTAATAAAATAAAGAAATACCAGCAGATATAATTCCAATCAATATTTTCAACGTAGCTTTATGAATTAACCACTAACTAATTACCATTTAATATTTCTGATTATGACAGATTTGTTCTTTCGTAATATTAAAAATAAATTCAATTTTAATTTGATGATTATGCCCTTTTCAATTCAATGAAATTATCAAAACCAGCAGTTTTTGAACTTTCTAATTACAAAATATGTTATTATTTACTGCAATAAGTTTTTAAAAATCTAGTTTAATTATACAATTTAAAAGTCAATTTCTGTGAATAAATATAACTGATTCAATATTAAATAATTAATTTAATATAAACACAATTAATTAACTATATTAATTTTAATAAACTAAATTAATTTAGTAATTGACTATTAGTTAATTTACTTAATTTAATTTGAAATTTGTTAATTTATCAGTTAACACTGAAATTCCTAAATTTGCTGAAAAATGTGATTATTTCGACACGGTTAGTGTTGTAGAATGATGTTTCCTTCACTTATAAGACATTAAAGCATCAGCCCTGGAAAGTGATGCTTAGTAATTGAAGAGTGTGAACATCTTACATAAAATTCAGACTTAAAATCCAAACTATTTTAAAGATTTTATATGAAATTTAATATTTTCCATAATTTTGAATTATTTTTATCTAATAATAAAGCAACTATCACAAAGTTTTTATTAAGACATTTAATTTTTTGTAATAAAACTGTTAATTAATGTCATTTTTCGTTTCGTTTTTGTATTGATCAGTTATAAATCTTCTCACTGTATTACGCATATTATAGTTCGTCTGCGTCCTCCACCACATCCTCCATGGTACATTGTCATTCGCTTGCTTAGTTTATTTACTTTAATTTCAAATAGTTTTAATGAGAGTTAAACTCACAAGAAAAATCAAGCTTATATAGTAAATTTCGTAATTGTTGCGGAAATATCTTAAAATTGAATACACCCACCTGGTCACCTAAGAGATATTTACATTAAAACAAATTGCATTAATATGATGATGCAAAGGTTGATATTTGCTTCTAAAATGTTAAAAGAGAAAATGTTGTAAAACAAACGCCATTTATTTTTGATACAACATTACTTTGCTACATAATATTTTGACATAAAAATGGCTTTAATTACTGTCGACATAAATTAAAAAGTTCACGTTTATTTGTAGTTTAATAAGGGACGGTACTTATACTTTGAATCGAATACATGATGCCTTTAACCAATCGCCTGATATTAATACTAATTTGATTTTTAAAGAGAAAATGCTTATTATTTCAACTTTAGAAAATGACATTAAATATTGAGTCATAAAAAGTATAGTCATGAATTATTAACTTTAAAAAAAGAGAAATTTGCATCCCAAGGTGTTTACACTTTAAAATGTAAATTACTTGACGTGATCACGTTTAAGAGACCGGTAATGGCTAATAGCTAAATATTTTGAACAAGCTAGCTAATTTTTTAATTTTAATTCTCATATTTTGATTTTTATTTTGTTTCATAAATGGCAGCGAAAGTTAATTGAAGCAACGAAACATCAACTTGCGATAGTAGACTATCGCAATATAGATTGCCCGTTGTAAGTTTAGCCTCAGTCAATTAAACTAGTAGAGACACCGAAAAAGCAATGTTGAAAATTACGACTTAACAAAAGTTAAATGTGCTCAACCACATTGATAAAATACGTAAGTACTAAAGATTTTAATTTTAGATCTTTTAAATGTAACAGAAACATTTTAAATTTTGTGATGTTATAAATAATAATATTTATATTATTTATATGACATGGTATTAAAGCTGTAAGTTTCAAAAACTATAAGAAAAAGAAGATTTTTGGATTAAAACTACACCACAGGTGTAGTGTATCTAATACAATGTACATGTAGATTGCAATATATAGGAAAAACATATTAAATGTTAAAAACTAGGTTTAGGCAACACATATATAATATACAGCATAATAGTCAAACTATATTTCATAAACATATGAGATTGATAGGACATGATATTAAAAACTGTAAATTATTTATTTTAGAACATATTATCGAAGAAAGAATATCAATATTAAATCCAAAACTATTAGAAAAAGAAGATTTTTGGATTAAAACGATTAATTTCATGTACACGTTAGGATTGAATGATGTGGTACAAGGAAATGGCAGAAGTAGTATAATACATAATAAACAACTATATTATAATAATCCGGTTAAACGCAAACCAAGAAGTCATGGTGATAAAAGGAATAAGAAAAATAAATTTAAAATTTATAGATCTGAGAGTTTACAAAATTATAAGGACAATAATATCGCCCGCTCATTTGCAGGATCGAGATGTCAAGCGTGATTGTCGAAACGCAAACTCGATTAGACAATCACGTTTACGATTGTCAAATAAAAGTGTTAAAAGGTGTAGTGTATCTAATACAATGTACATGTAAATTGAAATATATTGGAAAAACATATCAACTGTTAAAAACTAGGTTTAGGCAACACATATATAATATACAGCATAATAGTCAAACTATATTTCATAAACATTTGAGATTAATAGGACATGATATTAAAAACTGTAAATTATTTATTTTAAAACATATTATCGAAGAAAACATTTCAATATGAAATCAAAAACTATTAGAAAAAGAAGATTTTTGGATTAAAACGCTTAATTCCATGTACCCATTAGGATTGAATGACGTAATACAAGAAATTGGCAGAAGTAGTATAATACATAATAAACAACTATATTGTAATAATCCGGTTAAACGCAAACCAAGAAGTCATGGTGATAAAACGAATAGGAAAAATAGAGTTAAAAATATTAACAAAGATATGTATATAAATGAACAATTATAAATATTAAAACAACTTTTAAGAAAAAAAGCTAAAAAAGATCTTTATGTAAATATAAGAATATTGTCTAAAGATATTATTTGTTCAATAAATCAAAGATTAATTAACGATTATTGTAGTTTAAATTGTATAATATAATGATATTGTAATCTTTATATAATGAGTCATCCCAGAGAAAAATACACACATAAATACAGTGTATATGTGGATTGCAATATATAGGAAAAAAATTAAATGCTAAAAACTGCCTAGTTATTTTGATTTATTATAAATATCCAAATATAAAGTCAATTATATTTCATATATTTACATAATGAGATTTATCTTTTAAACAGTTATTCAATTCAACAAAATTTAAAATTTAAACAACAAGTTTAAACAAATTCATATTATATAAAGCTTAACATTATGCCAGCTATAATTGAACTACTATTATCATCCATTGAAACACCTTTTATTTGTCTAAATATAGATGTCCCTACTTTTAAATAATTTTGATTTATCAAAATATTTAAGGCTTCTATCAATTCAATTTTATCCATATATTTATATTTACTTGATTGTTTAATTTTTGTAAGATATGCGTAATAGATATTATAACATATATATGTATATCTTTTTCCGAATATAAGATTAATTAATTTTTCTAATGAATCTTTAATAAATGAATATACACAAAGATTCTAATGAATCTTTGTATATAAAGAATCTTATATAAAGATTCTAACGAATCTTTGTATAAAGCGTACTAAAATCGTATGTATTTATATTTTGAAAATTTATTCCTTTTGTCTGTTCTAAAAATTCTTTTGTAGAATTAATACTGAAATAGTGTTTTATACCAGTATTAATTTCGATTACCTTAGAAGTGTGTTTTAATTACTTTAAGTATAGTAATAAAACTGAGAGAGGTTTTAAAGACACTGCATATTATTATATATAACATATAATTATTATATATAATTATTATAACATATATATGTATATCTTTTTCCGAATATAAGATTAATTATATTTTCTAACGCTTCTTTAATATCTACTTAATCTAGATTTGTATAAAGCGTACTAAAATCGTATGTATTTATATTTTGAAAATTTATTCCTTTTGCCTGTTCTAAAAATTCTTTTGTAGAATTAATACTGAAATGGTGTTTTATACCAGTATTAATTTCGAATACTTTGCAATATTTTTCAAAGTGTGTTTTAATTACTTTAACTATTTTATTCAAATTAACAGAAAGTGGTTTTAATGTACATTTAAACGCACTACATATGAACCTAGGTTTTATTGGATTTTTATGTAATTTTGGATTCCAATATAATATAGGTATAGTTTTATTATCTGATTCAATTTTTATGTCCTTTTTATCCATTATAGAACAGTGACTTGTAATAATTGTTTCTAATTTTCATATATTGCATTTACATTAAAATACTAATTTATTTTTGTTTTGCTTACTGATTTTACATCAAAAAAATATGATTTGTTCATTTGTACGCTTTTGTTGACCTAAAATTCTAAATTTAAACAAATGCATCATTTATTTTAAGATAATCACTCAGTTTAAATAACGGATGTAATAAATTGAACAATTATAGAACAGTGGTTCAAATTACTTAATTATAATTATAATTATTTAAATATAATTTATCATGTGCATTGATGTATCGTGATGTAGATAGGAATTCGTTTTATATTTGCAGCCGCCCTCCGGGATAAGTCCCTAACTTTTAATCCATCCATGTGTTTAATATATTCATTTTTTCTCTTTCCTTCGTTAAAAATGATTTTCGTGATATACGCCATATATTTCTAACGTGTTTGAATAAAATACTTTTTTTTCAGAAATTTGTTTATTCATGCATTGTGTGTGCTTTGCAATTTCTTTTTTGTTTCATCATTTTCAAATGTCATTCTAATAAAATACTTCTCTCTACGTAACGGTTTAAAAAAAATTCCAAAGACTTAAAAGAAGATTTGAAGAGAGTTATAAATAGATGAAACATGTTCTAAATCTAAATCCTTACTTTTAGTCAGGATCCCTTCGAGGCTCTCCCCCATCTCTGCTTGTCTTACTTTCCTTGTCAGTGATCTGTCTACTTGCTTTACCGTTGTTTTTAATCCTTTACTGAAAATGTTGACTGACTGTGAACTGCGAGTGTTGATTGACTGCGAACTAGTAATACTCTTCATTTGTTCTTTTCCTCCTCATTACGGCCTCAGGTCAGGTGTGATCTGAGCCCTACAGCCAATCCCACACGCCGCCTTTCGACTAAACCACCCGAGGTCTTTCACTCACGAAGAGTCCAATCGAGGCGTACTATGCTGGGTAAACGAGAGATGAGCTGCTTAAGAAACCTTAGCCTTTTCTCTGGGGGATGTCCTCTAGAGAAAAAAGCTAATCCCGGGAGAGCCCAAGTGCTCCAGAGGCAATCTGAGTTCCCCTTTCAATAACATATGCTGGGCACGTTTCATGGATCACCTGGCTCTCTTCATGATACGTTTGAGTCTATCCAGGTCAGCTTTCGCCGACCAGTTCACCGTAACAGTGAACACCAGGTATTTTACTCGACTCGTGAAGACAGAAAGGGGTGATTAGTCAAAATGGAGGAGTGCAGAGAGTGCTAATCTCGTGAGTTTATGCTTTGTTGCAGGGGTGCCATGGAAGCAGCAAGATATAAGATAGTAGAAAGTCGAGATCCTTGGGGCACACCCGTAATAGGGTAGAACTGACGCGCATCAGGGTCGTCTTCATAATAGAATCGCTTGGTGTACAGCAGGATCCCCACCCTGTTAACAATTCTCGAAGGTAACCCAAGGAACCTGAGAGAAGAGATAACAAAGAGAATAGAGATGCGATTAAATGCAGTAGAAAAATCAATGAAAACAGCCACAGCAAGTTGATGACTATTCTCCTGACAAAACTGATGCACTTCACATACAGCTGAATAAACAGAGCGATCTTTGACGAACCCATGGAAACCAGGTGAGATTAAATTTCGCCTACTTAGATTATCGCGGATTCTACGCGCAAGCGCTTTTTCGTAGATCGAAACGAGGGAATTTTGAATCGAGATGGTCTGCAGGTCTTTAGCACATGAGACCGGATTGTTCTTAGGTAAAAATATTCGTCTACAAATGTTGATGACGGCCACATCGAATGAGGCGGCTAATAGCATTGTGACGGCAACTTCTCTTCTTTGAAGGCTGTCAAAAGCTGACAGGCACGAGAAGAGAGTGTAGCGACGGATTTGGAGGTGCCAGGAAGCGGTCACCAGAAGTAAAGGATATCTGTGACAGATAAATCCATACTTCTGAAGTCTCCCCAAAGGGGGATTGGCTGAGATGATTGAGTGGCTCTATAGTTATGTAGGGATAGTGACTCCTCCAAAACTTTATCACGACCTATATTACCAATCCAACCCAATGCCCTATCCTTCCGACAAACGAACTTCCCTTCTTGAATATTTTCCAGAAGGAAGACTGGGCTGGGTTAAGGGAAGCAATACTTGCCCTATCCTTACCCAGTTGGAATATATATCTAGTACACCAATATTCTTTCGAGAGAACTTGTCTGACAGAAGCAGAGAGATTGGGAAGACGAAGCAAATATGCTAGGGTCTTGAGTTTTGTCAGAGTGGGACTAAGGATATGACCTTTATAGGTTGTCGAAGCATCGCGGTAGCTTGCGAAGAGAGGTAGGAATTAAATTCGGTTATACTCTCATTCCCAATTCGGGAAAGCGTTAGATAGCTGTCTGAAAGAAAGCCACTCTAATTGGATCAAAGTGGAATATTTTTCTAAGCAGCGTATACTCTTCTATCCGCCAGCGAATCAAGTCATGATAGGTGGGCAGATGCTGACGCGACTGCTCCGTACAGAGGGGTTTAAACAACTACATCTAATGGATCAGTAATAAGTCGAGGAGTGAATTCGTTGATGTGTAATGAAAACTAAGGGAAGGTGGATTGTGAATAAGATAACCGTTCTTGGCTCTGCGGAGTGCTGCATTAATCCAACGACCAGTTCTGTCGTTGAAGTCATCAAGTACCATGTCATAGCCGCAATCAATAATCCTATCCAGGAGGTCCCAGTTCTTGTGAATCTTCCCTGAACGGATGTAGACATTGGCTAGACTGAGACGTTTACCGTTCTTACAGAGTGAAACTACTAAGCAAGAAAGGGCTGAACAAGAATAGTTGAGAAGAAGGGACGATCTTAAAGAGCATTTAACTAAGATCAAGAGTTCTTGGGATGAAGAGGAGTGAGGTGGGGTTATGTACGGAGTATTGTAGGAACAAATGTGCTTTGGAAAATAATCGAGTAATGCCCTGGGAGAGACACAAATACCGCGTCTCCTGAAGGACTATAACATCTGCATCTCTACCAGATAGAAGTCTAAGGGCAGAAGCTCCTCCCGAATTCCACTAAAGAATATTCAGTGAAAAAAGGCTCACGAGTACTTTTGCATTGTGTTAGGTTAGCTGTATGAAATTGCCTCACCCCTAGACGGATCTAGGGGTGGAAGGGTTACCCCTTCCACCACTAGCGCCATCCAGAGTGGGCACTTGCCCACGGGCGTTATCTTTATTTCCCTTGGAGGTCGTTTTACCCTTAAACAGCTTTCCAATCTTTATGGGGGACGGCGTGAGCCGAGGCTTCCCTTTTTGGATTCTGGAATAGTTTGCTTGGGTAATTACGGCGTGGCATAGAAGGTCGCGGCCAGGGCTGACATCAGGTCTCCCATTCGTTTTACTGCCGCGATAATCCTGGTATTAGTAGTCGTCAGAAGTTCGTCGTCAGGTAGTCTGGAAACATTTAAAAAGCAAGGGTTCTTATTTTCGGAAGCCGGTATATTGTTGATCTTAAACGCATCATTGTACGCTTTGAATTTTGGGCATTTTAGTGACCAAGCGGGGTGGGGGGTCGCAATGAAGGCACAAGTGGGAGAAGTACACCTCATCCCGGACACAATGTTATGTCCACATTCACAAACCCCACAGAGATTTGGCTCGGAGCAGCTCGAAGACCAGTGCCCCTAAGCATGACACCTATTACAATGTGGGTATGTGTATCTTTCAACTGCAACCATTTCAAATTTCAGATTAAACCCCTGGAAGGGGTTGAGACAGTACTTCGAGAGAATCTCAGCCTGATCCATAGAGGCTGATGCAAAACCAATCAGTAATGGGTGACCGTTTTTTCCGATTAGCGATCGTACGGAATCGAGCTTGTACCTAGATTTGAGTTCCAGGATGTCGTCACCATCAAGGTACGTAGGCAACTTGGATATTCTAACTGCTGCCATTATAGGCTTTACGGTGATTGTACCTAGATTCGTTAAAAAATTTTTGAAATAGGCTACGTAGTAGCCTATTTTAATGAAAATAGGTAGTGAAACATAGTAGTGAAAGATATCTTGATCTCTGTTCGAAGAATTTTACTTTGTTAAATAAGATTATATTTAGGTATTTCTCTGAAAAATTCTTTAGAAAATTTTTGAAAAGGTTGTTTCTCGCTAGCGGTTCTTTGAGTGAGATCACCGCTAAATTGATTAACTTGGGGATATAGGGAGTACCCCTCACCCAGAGATTTTTCAGAAACGTTACTTGTCAGAAGACAGAGTTGTTCTTACCGTTGTTCTGCTCTGTTTTTCATCCATTGTCCAGCATAAAGTTACAATCTTTTGAAAGCTCCGACACTTGCATTTTTGCCAACAATTCCACGATACTGCGTTAAAATGGTTTGCTGCTGATGCTGCTCAAAATTTATTTATTTATTTTTGGCAAAAATTGTTACGTCGGTGCGTCAAATAAAAACGGATTTCCAGCAAAAATGATGGCGAATTCCAGTTATTCAGACGACAAAAAGGTAACAACTAGTCCTATTCAACCTGGTACAAATGTAAGTAACGTTTCGATTGTTCCTATTGACGGGGAATTACTTCCCCTATCTCCAAGATGGTAAATTTGGGGATTATAACGCTAAAAAGCCTCTAGAGAGGCATATGCTTTTCAATTGTTTTCTACGTGATTTTACAAATATACTCTACAGAATAAAGTGATATATAATTCAATCCGTTATAACGAACTTGGTATACGAATATCTTTTACATCTCAGGACATCCTGGCGAGTTACAATAATTTTTTTGACAAGCACTTTACAGATATCGCATCTTTTAAGTGTAAGCCTATTCTGTCATCACTCAAGATTACGAATGTGCCTTCCCATCTTGATGAGGAAGACATCAAGCTGTTAAAAAATTTGTACAAGTTATCCAACGTCCGCCCTCTGTTGGGTAGGAACGGTTTTCCGATTAACATTGGTTTCTGCACGGCTGCCTTGGGGTAGGCAGAACTTTTTGAGATAAGTTCCTGTAACACTTTTATGGGGTTCAATCTACGTTTCAGAATTGTGAGCAAAGAAGAATACACCTAACCCAACTGTAACAGGTGTCATAAGTGGGGGCACTGGGCCTCCAGTTGCTCCCTCCCTGCTACATGTAGGATGTGGGGCTCATCTTCTTGTCTTGATACTGCAGCGGGGAAAAAGTGCTTGGCCCAATGTGCTTGCTCCAATTGTGGTGGCCACACCCTGCATGGAGCCGAAAATGCGTGACTTTCAAATAGTGCCTAAATAAGTTCTCCACTTCAGCCTCTAAGATCAATAAATCATTCGCCGATGCAGCGGCCTCCAGTAGCTCGAGAAGCATGACGGATTCTGAGCTGATAAAGTTATTAAACCTCAGCCGTTCGGAAACTAAGAAGCAGACAGAACAGTTTGTTCAGTCTCATATTTCCGCTCTATTCTAGTTTCCGGCAATTCCAGTCTGCTCTGTTGCGCTAACATCCAAAAAGAGAGGGCTCCGGTAAATTTAGTCCCATCCCTAAAGCTAGGAAAGATGATTAAGGCGAAGTCTAACAACCGGGGAAATGAAGACATTGCCCAGGGGCAAGTGCCTACCCTACACAGAACTGGTGGCGGGAAGGGCAACCTTCCTGCACCTAGCTCTGCCTAGGTTGGCAATCCCCCAATCCAACTAATACATCACAATGCAGAGTACTCGTAAGCCTTTTTCACTGAATATCCTTCAGTGGAATTCAGGAGGTGTTTCTGCCCTTAGACTTCTATCCGGTAGAGATGCAGATGTTATAGTCCTTTAGGCGACGCGGGCTATCCGTCTCCCCCAGGACATTACTCGATTTATTCCAAAGCATATTTGTTGTCACTATACTCCGTACATATCCCACCTCACTCATCTTCATCTCAAGGATTCTTGAGCTAAGTTAAATGCTCATTCAGGTCATTCCTCCTATTAAATTACTCGTGTCCAGTTTCACTCAATAAGAACGGTAAACGCCTCAGTCTAGCCAATGTCTACATTCGAACAGGAGAGATTCACAAGAACCGTGACCTCCTGAATAGTATAATTGACAGCGGATATGACATGATACTGAGGGACATCAACGACAGAACTGGTCGTTGGATCAACGCAGCACTTCGCAGAGCTAGGAACGGTTATCTTATTCACAAACCACCAGCCTCTACCTTTCATTGCACATCTACAAATTCTATCCTCGACATTTTACTGCTTCACTCGAGGTGGTTGTTTAAACCCCTCTGTAAGGAGCAGTCGCGTCAACAACTGTCCACCTCTCATGACCTAATTCGTTGGAGGATTAAGGAAGATACGTTGCTTCGAAGGAGGTTTCACTTTGATCCGATCAGAGTGTTTTTTTTAAAGCGGCTATCCAACTCTTTCCCAGAATAGGAAATGATATTTTAATCGAATTTAATACCTACCTCTCTTCGCAAGCTACCGCGATTTTATCGACTACCTACAAAGATAGCATTTTCAATATCACTCCGACAAAACTCAAGGTCCTAGCTAAATTGCTGAATCTTCCTAATCTCTCTGCTTCCGCCAGACAGGCCCTCGAATGAATACTGGAGCACTAGATATAGGTTCCAGCTGGGTAGAGATAGGGCGAGTATTGCTCGTCTTAACCCTTCTCAGTCTTCCTTTTGGAAGATTTTCAAGAAGGATAAGTTTGTGTGTTGGAAGGATAGGGCATTGGGTTGGATAGGTAAGATAGGCCTTGAAAAAGTTTTAGAGGAGTCACTAACCCTACACAACTATGAAGCCACGCAATCACATCAACCAATCCCGCTTTGGGGGGACTTAATGAGTAGGGATCTATCTGTTATGGATATCCTTAACTCCTGGTGTCCACTTCCGGGCACCTCCAAATCCTTTGCTCCACTTCCTTCTCGGGTCTGTCAGCTTTTGACTGCCGATCAAAGAATGGAAGTGGCCGTCACAATGCTTTTAGCCTCACCATCCGATGTAGCAGGGATCAATATTAGTAAGAAAGTTTTTATTCCTAACGTTAAATCCTGCTCATGTCCTAAAGACCTACGACCCATTTCGATTCGAAATGTCCTCGTGTCGATTTACGAAAAAGCGCTTGCGCGTAAAATCCGCGACTATTTCAGTAGGCGTAATTTGATCCCTCCAGAGCCTCTAGATTCACCTCTTTCTCCTATCTTATATCTTGCTGCCTCCATTAATCTATTCAAAATATTTAAACGCGAACAAAATCTAGTGGTGTACGCTAAAGTCACCACAGCCCTGTTCACTTGACACAGGTGTAAAGACGTAGTCTCTGACATCAGCTGATTCATTTTAAGTTTAAAAGACCAGTTACCCAAATCCAATCTTGTTTTAAACTCCGCAAAATCGCAGGTCGTCGCCTTTCATGGCACCCTTGCAACAAAGCAAAAACTTAAGAGATAAGCACTCTCTGTGCTCTCCTCCATATTTGCCTATGAACCACTCCCCCACCTTCACAAGTCGAGTAAAATACCTGGGATTCAGCGTTACGGTGAACTGGTCGGCGAAAGCTGACATGGATAGACTTAAACGTATCCTGGAGAAAGCTAGATGGGCCCAAAAACGGCCCCAGCATCTGTCGTTGAAAGAGAAAACCCAGATGCGCCTTTGGGGCACTTGGGCTATCTCGGGATTAGTCTTATTTTCGAAAGGACGTCCTCCAGAGCAAAGACTAAGGTTTCTTAAGCTCCTCGTCTCTCCTTTACTCAACATAGTCCGCGCCGATTGGATTCTTCGGGGGAGGGGTGAAAGACCCCGGATGGTTCAGTCGAAAAGCGGAGTGTTGGATCGGTTGGAGGGGGCAGATGCCCTGGATCTGTGGCCATAAGAAATGGGAGAAGACTTCCAGAAGATGAAGTTATTAAGTACGAAGATGACTTAAATTTTTGTTTTCCCTGTTATTTTCTATTTAACCTTCTGTATGTTAAAATAATCATTTCTTTTTTCTTTCAAATGTTTTGCACAATACCGAAAATCTGTACAAAAACTGAGATGACTTTGCTTACTAAAGCGTTTTGTATTACGTTTGAATAGACTCCTCGTGATTACAGAAACTGCCACAGCAGATTCTGCAGTGTGATTTTGGTACATCGGACGATCAAAGGATAATACAAAAACGCGAAGAACGCTGAATTCCATTGGAATTGGTATGGATAAACAAGTCCTTCAGGTTTGTGCTTTAAATCAACCAAAGGAAGACACTATTTGAACGGTGGAATCAGCTGGAACAAAGGTAAATCATTTCATTACAACTAACAGCGGTTCAAGGAGCTTACCCCTGTTCAAAAACTAGCCAACTTGGTTATTATCACAGTTAGCCTGCCGGTAGCGAATAACACCTTATCTTGAACTTCCTAATAAAATGCGTGATGGCTTATAAAAACATAGTCATTATCAATTCTACTCGGGCCTTCACTGGTACTTATAGAATCTCTTTTACGTCTTCAGATATTTCTGAAGATTATATAAAATACTTAATAAAAACTTTAACGAGCTTTGCTTAATCAAATTCAAGGCGATAGAGACTACGATCACAATTTCAAACATTACGGCCGATTTAAAAACCGAGGATATAAAACAACTGGAAATTCTATTTGGTATCACTAATGTTAGGTTCATAAGGGAAGGGATGGACACCCCCTCATAGCTTTCGTAAACACATCTGTATCAAACGCTTCGCATATTTCCATATCTGCATGTAATATTTTTCTAGGATTTGATGTAAATTTAAACTAATTGTGGTTGATAATCTAGCGTATTCACGCTGTGGAAACTGTAGGTGGGGCGTTGAGCCTCCTCCTGCCAAAAACCCACAGATGTGGGACGTGCCAACTTAATGACCACTCTACAGAGGAGTGCAATGAATCTACCTCCTTCATCAATTGCGGTAAAATCACCCTGGGTGATTCATCAAATGTGCCGTCTTAAAAAATTGCCATAAGAGGCACATAATTGCTACTTCAAAATTCCCAGTTACTTCATTCTGTAAAGCTACTACATCCAATACGTTATCTAAAGACGAAATTATTCAACTGGTGGACGATAAACACAATGAAAGCCTCAAGCAAATGGAGGATCTAATAGCAAGATTGGTGAAGGTCATGACAACTCTTCCACCATTTCCTCCTGTTAATTTAACTACAGCTGTTGGGCCAGGGAAACGTGGGACTTTAGCCAACCCTGACCCCGTCATACTTACCAAAAAAGGTATAAAAGGCAACTGAGTGTCGGTGGTACGAGAAACAAGATATTGATTATAACAGCAAGGGATAATTCAAGCAATTTAGCTGCGTGAGCTGAAAGTGGGAAGGGTAACCTTCCCACCACTTGTTCCAGCTAGAGAAGTTGTTTGGCTAACTCAATAACAACAATGCACTATGAGGTAGTCCCGAACCGTTTTCACTGAACATCGTTTAATGATACTTGGGAGGTGCTTTTGCCCTTAGCCTTTTAAATAGTCGACATGTTAACGTCATAGTCCTTCAAAAGACTAAATTTATCCGGTCCCCCAGCACATTACTCTATTTATACTAAAGCACATAACTGCACGCTTCACCCTGTACATAACCGCTCCTCGTTCCTCTTCTTAAGGTATACTAAGCTTAGTTAAACACCACTAAAGATCGCCCCACCACTGAACTTTTTAATTCCTGCCCTGTTTTGATTAATGATAACACTTTAGAAGAACGGTAAACGTATTAGCATAGCCAATATATATTCGACCGGGAGCGATTCACAAGAACCGTGGCCTATTGGATTGTAAATTGGGTAGCGGTTATAAAATGGAAACTTAGTGATTTCAACGGCAGAACTGGTTGTTGGATTAATATAGCACTTCGCAGAGCCAGAAACGAATATCTTATTCACAAACCATCACCCCCCCACTTTTCATTGCACAACAAACTCTCTACTCGACATAATACTGCTACATGATAAATGGCTGTTGCAGCCCTTCTGTATTGAATAATTGCGCCAACAATTATCCATATCGCATGACTACTCCGTCGGAGGTTAGATGAAGATACGTTACTGAGACGGAGGTTCCACTTTGATCTAATCAGAGTTGTATTCTTCCAGGCAGCTATTTGACTCTGCTACTTTGTAGGAGATGCGAGTCTAACCAAGTTTCATTTATACCTCTCTTCGCAAGCACCGCGATCCTATCAACTACATATACAGGTCCCTTATTCAATCCCACCACGACAAAAATGCTACACCTTCTCAACCTCCCTCATACAAGCCCTCTCGAAAGATTATTGGAGCTCCAGATATAGACTTTAGCTCATAGGGCGAGCACTGCTTGTCTTGACTTTCTCAGTCTTCCTTCTGGAAAAAATTCAAGAATAATAAGTTTGTCTGCTGGAGGGAGGGATCATCACGTTGGATTAGTAGCATAGATCTTGACAAAGTTTTGGAGGAATCACTTTCCCATCACAATCATTGAGTCATTATATCTACCCAAGCAATCCCATTTGGGTGACTTCAGAAGTAGGGATTTATGTTACAGATATCCTGAAATCCTAGGGACCCTCCAGGTCCCTAGGGGGACCTGCAGCCAATCAAAAAGGCCGCTTTACTACTGAACCACCCGGGATGCTTCACCCGCAGAAGAGTCCAATCGAGGCGGACTACGCACAGTAATCGCGAGATGATGAGCTTGAGAAACCTTAGTCTTTGCTCTGGGTGACGTCCTCTCGAAAAGAAGACTATCCTGGGATAACCCAAGTACCCCAGAGACGCATTTGAGTTTACCCATTCAATGACAGATGCTGAGCCCATTTCAGGTCCCACCTAGCTCCCTTCAGAATACGTTTGAGTCTATTCTGGTCAGTTTTAGCTGACCAGTTCACTGTAATGGTGAACCCCAGGTATTTTACTTGACTTGTGAAGGTAGGGAGTGGTTGATTAGTCAATATAAAAGGAAGAGCTGAGAATGCTAGTCTCGTTATTTTTTCTTTGTCGAAGGAGCGAAACGAAAGAAAACCACCTGCGATTTTGAGGAGTTTAAAATAAGAAAGGATATGAGTAACTGATCATTTAATCTTAAAAAGAAACGGCTGATGTAATAGATTACATCTTTGCACCTGCGTCCAGAGAACAGGGCTATGGTATCATCAGCCTATACCATTAGATGTTGGTCGCGTTTAAAGTTTTTGTAAAGTTCAATGGAGGCAGCAAGATACGAGATTGGAGAAAGTGTGGAATCTTGAGGCACACCTTAATAGGGTAGAACTGACGTTCATCATGGGTCGTCTTCATAGAAGAATCGCTTTGTATATAATAATATTTCCACCCTGTTAACAATTCTTGCAGGTAACCCAAAGGACCTCAGGTAGAGATAACAAAAGAAATGGAAATGCGGTCAAATGCAGCAGAAAAATCAAGGAAGACAGCCACAGTAAGTTGATGACTATTATCCTGACAGAACTGATGCACTTCACATACAGCTGAATGTACCGAGCGACCTTTGACGAACCTATGAAAACTTGGTGGGATTAAATTTCGCCTACTTAAATGAACGCGGATTCTACGCGCAAGCGCTTTATTGTAGATCGATACGAGGGGATTTGGAGTCGATATGGGCCGCAGGTCTTTAGGACATAAGACCGGATTTTTCTTAAGTAGAAATATACGTCTACTAATGTTGATGCTGGCTACATCAGATGGAACTGCTAATAGCATTGTTACGGCCATTTTTTCTTTGATCGGCTTTTAAAAGCTGACAGACACGAGAAGAGAGTGGAGCGACGGATTTGGAGGTGCCCGGATGATGCTTCCAGGAGTTAAGGATATATGTGACAGATAAATCCCAACTTCTAAGGTCAAGAGTCCTTGAGATGAAGATGAGTGAGGCGGGTATTGTACGGAGTATAGTGAAAAAATGTGCTTAGGGATGAATCGAGTAATGTCCTGGAAGAGACGGATAGACAGCGTCTCCTGAAGGACTATAACATCTGCATCTCCACCAGATAGAAGTCTAAGGGCAGAAGCTCCTCCCGAATTCCACTGAAGAATATTAAGTGAAAAAGACTCACGAGTACTCTGCATTGTGTTTGGTCAGCTGGGTAGGATTGCCTCATCCCTAGACAGCGCTAGGGGCGGAAAGGTTGCCCTTCCCGCAACCAACTCTGTTCTGGGCGAGCACTTGCCTACGGGCATTGTCTTCATCTCCCTGTGAAGCCGACTCGTCTTTCTTCTTCAGGAGCTTCTTGTTCTTAATGGGGGGAACGACGTGAGCTGAGGCCCTACCCTTTTTCATGCTAGGTAAAGCATGATGAGTTAAAACTCCCAGACTTGAATAAAGTACAGAGACCAAGGCGGAGACCATATTTCCCGCATTATTGATGGCAGAATGTATCTTAACGTTCATAACACTCAGGATGTCCTTGTCTGTCATCCTTAAGGCCGCGCCAGAATAAGTTGTATCGGGTTTCTTTACTACAGCAGACCTGGAGAAGTTGTTTCGGTAGTCCTTAAAGCAGGCAAATTTACGAGACCATGAAGGATGGCTCCCACCACAGTTTGAGCAGAGGACGGTTGCAACGCACTTCTTCCCGGAACCAATAATTTTGCATTATGAAAGACTACAGACTCCGCAGGTCTTTGATCTGAAGCAGTTTGAGGCCCAGTGCCCCCACTTATGGCATGTGTTACAGTGGGGTAGGTAAGATCCTCTGCACTCATAACTGTAAAACGTAAGTTGTACCCTAAAAAGGGATTATATGACGATTTGGCAAGGGTTTCAGCATGCTCGATAGGGGATGAACAGAAACCTACAAGAAGTGGAAATCCACTTTTTCCCATGACACACCGGAAGTTTGAAATTTTGTAAACTTTTTCAGAAATTCGATATCATTTTTCTCTAGATGCGGAGGAAGATTGTTCACTTCGACAGATGCTAGAGTGGGTTTAAAGTTAATCGAACCCAGATGTTTCAGATTCGAATCGAAGAAGATCTCATAATCCTTCGCAATATCAGAGGTTGCGAAGGAAATTTTTATTTCTGATTCATGAAATTTGACCGAATTGAACAGGATTCGGTTGGCATATTTCGCAATAAATGGTCTTAAAAAGACATTGAAAAATTGTGCCTTACCAGAGGTTGTGACATTGAGATAACAATAAGGTTTTTAAGTTTAGTAATTGAGGGGAGTACCCCCTCTCCCGGCAAATTAACAGCAGAAAAATCACTTACTTGTTTTTCTGGAATTGTAGAAATCAACGTTTTACCTTTCGAAATGTCCATTTTGCTTATTTATCGATAATGGATCAGTATCAAATATTTAAAGTTTTAATCTCGCCGCGTTGTAGCTACTGTGGCAACAACGCGGCGAGATTTCACATACCTTCTTTAAATGATAAAGAAGGTATATATCTAGATATGAACATTAAATTAACATTTATTAAAACTACTGTTAATTTATATCGTAAAAATGACATATTAAATTTAATTTTATTTTCTCTTATAGTAAAACAAATGCCTTAACTTTTTAAGACATAAAAGCCTTAGCTTATTTGCCAATCCTAAATCTATATGCTCATGTTTACACACCTGTTTCATTATTGGAAACTTTAATTTTAAAACGCCTTAGTGCTCATTGAAATTCTTTTCATTTTCTAAAGATAAATTACTGCATTTGAGCTTTTTTAGTTAAAAATACTGGTTTTATGTAAATATTATCTGCAAAATAGCGAGTTTAGTTATGTATTTTGCTGCTAACAAATATAGCTAACATTTCCGGTTAAGTTGGTTTCACAATTACATAATTATTGCACAATAATTTTATCTTTTGCTTTAATAATTTTTTATTTTGTTTTACCTTTTGAATTCATTTTGTTGTTTATGCTACTACATCTCAGACGTTCGAAAACAGTTGCGAAAATTGGTCCGAACCGACCTTTTTGATACCTATTAACAGCGTAACTAGCAATACATGCAGTGTTTTAGTAATCATAGACAAATACAGTCTGTTTTAGAACCACCCATTTATACAGCGTTGAATGTTTATATGTCAGTTTTGTCTTTAACAACACAGAGTGCTTTGACAATACTGTTCATATTTGGATTTTTATGCAAGTGTTTTGATTTTTTCTTTTTCTCATGATAGAGAATCAACATAATATTATTATTATTATTATCAAGTTCAGACTTAGCCATAAGGCTTTAAGCCGATCACACAATACAGAAAAAAGATCAACCAAATGGGTAGGTTAGAAAAGGTGACAAATCAGCCTGGACGTATATCCAACGTCGAACCCTGTTTTTGAAAGCGAGGAAATTGGTGATGGCAGCGATAGGTTCAGGCAAACTATTCCAAACATCTACTGCCCGTTCAGACAGTCTGTAAAATTTTCGCAGCTTACCCGGTAATTTTTTAAAAAGCATCTTACAATGGCCTCGCAATCTCGAATTATCTCGAAATCTAACTACACCCAAAGGAAAGCCATCAGCTGAATGTACAATTTTCCAAAGTGTAATCAGATCAAGAAAAAGATACCGATACCTCACTGATAAAACGTTCAAACATCTTAATCTTGAAATAAAGCTTCCTTGACAACACATCCGAGAAGCTCGTCTCATTACACTTTCCAAGTTATTCAACTCACTCCTGGTCGTTGGAAAGGTTGCCTGTACACAATACTCAAGATGTGGTCTTACTAGGGCACAATAAAGTTTGGCGAAGATTTGCGGCGATAATTTTGCAAAAGTCATTTTTATGCAGTATAAGGCACGTATCGCTTTTAACCGCGCGTGATCACTATTTGCTCTTGTCTTTAGCGATTCGTGAATTATCACTCCCAGGTCGGGATGTTCTGAGACTCGCTTGATTGAGTGTCCATTTATTTTGTAATCGAAATGAGTTTTATCTCTACCCAATCTGATCCATACACATTTTGTCGCGTTGAGTATCAAGCCAGTGCTATTACACCAAGTCCCGATACGGTTAAGGTCACATTGTAAAAATTCACAATCCGCCTCGTTTTGGGTTGTTGCCCATATTTTAACATCGTCAGCAAATGCCAGGTGAGGACACTTTAACCTTAGGAGTAGGTCATTCAAAAAGATGATAAAGAGAAGTGGACCTAGGACCGTGCCCTGAGGAACACCCGAATGAACACGTCGAGCTGTTGACAAAACTTCATCTAATCGCACAACGAATGATCGATCCTCGAGAAATGTCTTAATCCAGTTGCAAATTGTCGTAGGTACACCGTAATGACGTAGTAGTGAATCTAAACCAGCATGTGGAACTCTATCAAAGGCCTTAGAGAAATCAAGAAATATTATATCAACTGTAAGACCCGAACTAAGAGCAGCTACCCAATGTTCGCGAGCATTCAACAGATTAGTTAGGCACGAGCGACCAGGTCGGAAGCCGTGCTGAGAATCATCAAGAATTTGATATAAATTTAGATGTTCACGTATTCTCTTCGCAATGAGTCTCTCCATAATTTTAGAAATAACACTGGTAAGACTAATTGGTCTAAAATCTGAACAAGTTAGTGCCAACTGTTTCTTTGGAATAGGTACAACAATTGCCCTTTTCCAATCATCAGGAATCCACGAATACTGTAAGCTTCGATGAAATAGAGACGTAAGGCTTGGAGCAATAATGTGCGACAGAGTACGCAAAAGAAAAGGGGATACACCATCTGGTCCTGCAGAGCCAAAACTATTTAATTTATGGAGTTCAGACTGAACTTCAATGACATTAATAGGAGATATTGGTAAGTTAGATTGTAAGTTGGGCGGGTACTGTATCTGGTCAATATTCGATTGCGAGGATGGAGATACTACAAAACTGCTTGCAAGAGCTTCCACAATAGCCTCCTTGTCAACTACATCACCACTTTCTAAACGTACACAATTAATCGTAGAAGGTAGGATTCGACGATGTCTAACGTATGCCCAAAAACGTTTAGGTGACCTGTTAATGTCAGAAGCAATACCCTCTTCAAATGTTTTTCTTTTTGAGCGTTTTAGTTGGTTGCATAGATTGCGAAGAGTTTTGTACTCACGGTGCGTAACAGTGTTACGTTGAGAGATTCGCCATAATCGATTTCTTTCCTTTATCGTAGTCTCCAACTCATTGTCGAACCACAATGGCGTTGTCGTCTTGTAAGCCCTATTTCTTATTGGTGCAAACGTATCCGAAATGGTTATGAGGTTACTGGTCACTAACGATAAATGATCATCAATTAGAAGATCAGCAGATCCGAAGTTCAGCTGATGACTATAGAGTTGGAGATCTTCCACATTTACTCGATTCCAATTACGCTTTCCGATGCCACTGCACTTAGATCGTCGTTGTAAAGTGTGAGCAATCTGTACTGAAATCACACAATGGTCACTGGTTCCTAAAGGAGACTCGAAATCAACTCTGATTACATCTTCAATGCGCTTGGTAAACCCAAGATCTAATATTGTCTCTGGTTGAGACGATATACATGTTGGCTGATTAATATGTTGGATCAGGAGAAGCTCTGCCAGCAAGAATTCAGCAAGCTCGCAGTTTTCGACATTATAGTAATACCGGTTGTTACTAATCCAGTTAACTTGAGGAAGATTAAAATCCCCAATAAGGAAGAAATAATTTGAGGAGCAGAATGATCTTAACTGATTTTTCAGAAGATCTAACTGTGTATGAACTGAGGGTGATCTGTATACGACGCAAATATCTATTGAACAATGAGTATCATTGACGCAGAATGACAATAACTCGAATGAATAGTGATCATCGCACAATTCAGTAATCTTCGTAATTGATAAGGTGTTTTTAATATAAGCAGCAACACCCCCGCCACGACGACCTGCAACTCTATCTGCTCTCAAAAGTCGATACCCAGAGATAGCCATAAGGTCATCATTAATTTGATAATGAAGCCATGACTCAGAAATGCAAAACACGTCAAAATCTTTAAAAGATATAAACTGCTGCACTTCAGACAATTGAGCAGGTAAGCTTCTGATATTGGAGTAACCTACCACCAAAGGACATTCATTATTACATATTCTCTCTGAACAATTAGATGGCAACTTCCTTTCCAAACATATATCCACTAGATGTCCAATCATGGCGTTGTAAGGTCTAGAGAAAGATTGATCGATCTCCATCGAACTGCAGGACGCCACCTCACAACCCGAAAATTTCGAATGCACAGATTCGATTCACCGTTTTGCAGCCTGTAATGAAGTTCCGCCTTGATATCCTTCAATTTTTGCCTGTCTTCGAGAGAAAGATCACGTAAAATTCGTATTTTGTTACCTTTAAGTCGATAACCACGGTCTAAAAGACACTTTGCTTGCTCTGCCGATCCTAACACAACCTTTAGCAATCGTGATCTATCGTTTTTCTTACCCAACCTATAGAGCTGCCTTACTAAAATAGACGATGCGACCTCTTCCTCACCTTTTTCGAGCAAATTAGAAAAGAACACACGTAAACCGGCAATATCATCATCAAGCCGCTCCTGTGCACTTGAGGCTGATGACTCATCTAAACCCCAAATAAGTATGTTACAGCCCCTATTTAATGTATGATTGCGATCTGTGTGACTTTTATTATCAAAATACGTTTTTTTTGCTGAAAGAATCGCTGCCGTCACCACCCTCATCCGGTTTGCTTCTTGCGTCTCGCCCTTGTTCCATCTCATTTGAACAAATACACTTGAAAGCTGAGTGAACATTATCTATATCGACGTCTGTATCATTGTGTGAAGCTCGTTCATCGGTGACTCCAGTTATACCGATTTCATTGCGATAATCATTAATCACCGATATAGACGATACTTCGTAATTGTCCGATACCTTCAAAGCATCATTGTCCAGCGACACCGACGGCTCACCACTAACAACCGATATTGACGACGCACTATTGCCTTCAAATTTCTTACTCAACGTTTGCATCACGCGTGAATTTGGATGACCTTTTTTCCAGATACGGGATGAACTTGGTATTTCGCTATTTGTATTTTTAGTGTTCTGAACGTGAAACTCTTGAATGGGTATATCTTTATAGGTATCTGATTCGCCAGAACTTTGTACTTCCCGATCGATGCAACTTTTTGAATATGTGTTCCTTTCCGAAGCATTTGTAGATATTTTCTCGTCACAATGGCCCTTCAAATGAATTAGCAAAGATGCGCAGCAGTACCCACAGTAAAATGATTTATTCGATAGCGCAGATTTCTTTTCCTCCGGAAACGATACACTTGTCCACACACTACAATCTTCACTAGAACATTGAATCTGATGATCCACAAACTTTGTTGCAATAGCTCGCTTTGTAGTCTTCCTCTGTTTGACCATGATGTTTGATATTGGTTTGTATGTTATTTTATTGTATTGTAAGTAGTTAATGGGTATCAAGATAGTTTAAACTTGTAATTTGTGTATGTTATTTTATCTCAAACTTTTTTTTAAGCTCATAATATTATATTATTGCAGAAAGTATTGCCGCTTTGAAGTTGTTGCTGTCACACAGTTATTGCAGTGAGCAGAGTCGCATTGTTGTCACTACGATTAAATTTGTATTGTTTAAACTTCGATAAATAGGGTGTTTCTTAGAAAATGAGAGATTTCCGCGGGCATTTTTCTATTTGTATGATGTGGCAGCCACGAAATAATCGACAAAACGATACCAGGTACTGTTTCGTCATTATTTTGACTCATCAGTGCCATATACCTCCCACTCCTGGATGCAGAGGAGGACTAACAGACGGCACGAATACGCCAAAAGGTACATAGAGCTATAAAATTTCTAGCAAACTAGGTACATGCTTCACCAAAAGGATCATTAGCTAAGAGCACTGGCTAAATACAGATTCGTCAATTCCGATGGAAAAACCTACTGTTTGACAAGGCTGGATTTTGGGTTATGCAGTGCTCCAGAAATATTGACGGCCATTCTTGGGCATGTAATGTACATAGTTCCTTTGATTTCATCGCCAACTGATTAAAAAAAGTTTGAGATCTAATATACATACAAATACGAAGAAAATAAGAGTGCCCGTATTCTTAAAGATGCGCTCCAAAATCAAAAGCTGATACCTTTGAAATGAATAAGCCAGATCACGACATAATGCTCGCAAAACACAGATTTGAGCCACTCAAACTAACTATTTGTAAATTTTCATTTTTAATAGAATGAAAATAAAACGATAGTTTAGAGTTTAAACTATCATTTTATCAACTATTTCTTGATAATTAACTACATACAATCGTAAAAGCACACAAACAATTTTCCCGATGATGCATGTGACTCGAAAATATCTCTAAAAATTACATTCATGCATACCTGTGCTTGCTATCCAAAACTTACTTTGGAATAATAAAAACGAAAGATATATCGCAGACTAGTGTTATATCTGAATGGTGTAGATTTAAGACCATTAAACTTTCTTGAAATTAACTACATACATTCTTACAACCGAAATAGAAAAGTCACTCGAAGCGGAATTGTTAAATTCTGTATCGGGCATCCGCATCGCGATCGCAAAGACAAATAAGACGAGAGCTAAGAAACAAACCCACAACAATAGTGCTAAGTGTAGTTCTAGTGAACGCTGATCCTGTCTATGAACGATACGAGGTTGCGTGTAGTAAATCTGGATGCGATGTATGGACAACCGTCGCAGTGCCGTCAAGCCTATCTAAGCACATATTGCCAAAGGAATTTTGCTGTGGATTATGTGCTTCCGAATTACTACAGTTGGCCACAAATTACATTCATTCTGAGCAAACTTCAACCGTCATTGTGGGTGAGTCACATGCTGACCAGCTATCAGTCTCTAGTACCTGTAATAGAAACAGTCATATGACGAAATCGTGTCAAGGTACCAGCAGTCGCTTGTTTAGCAATATCATTCATTCGAACGATATGAATTATCAAGTAAAACCATTATCACTATGCGATAATTATGCAGTCACTGTCGAGGACAGCACGGACAACCCTGAGTTTCCTTCTGCGGAAAAACAAATGAATCATGCGTCTTCGACATCAATATCTGAACTTCATATCTCTCTCTGCGGAAGCAAAATCGACTATATAAACAGTAACCCTAATGAATAATGCAGTATCTTTTACCAATTATGATAAATCAATCTGTCTAAGCATACCAACATCAAATCATGCATGCTCATCTTCGGATTCAGATGCTAGCTCTTCTAATCCTTATAAGTCTAGATCAAAAATTGCTGACCGATCACTTTGTCTAATAATTGGAAATGTGATGGAGTCATCTTCATCGGACAACATTGAACGTGTAAGTCATGGCATTAAAGCCATTGAAATGTTATTTTCGTATTTACTTCAGACATGCACCGACAACGAGAGAAATTCATTCAGGGTGATGAATATTTTTAGGTTGGGTAAGAGGGATAATATTGGAAACACGCGACTTTTAAAAGTTGTTCTGAATTCAGATGTGATTTGTTCCTTAGCTCTACGTAACGGGTTTCGTCTAGCAGGGACCAACATCGTTATAAGGAAAGATCTCTTACCAGAGGAAAGAAAATTACAGAAAGCGGCACTCACTGAACTTAAGGATCGTAAAGCGAACGGTGAAAGTAATTTGATCGTAAAGCGAACGGTGAAAGTAATTTAATCGTAAAGCGAACGGTGAAAGTAATTTGATCGTAAAGCGAACGGTGAAAGTAATTTGATCGTAAAGCGAACGGTGAAAGTAATATCACCCTATGTTATCCAGTGTCGAATTCTTTGTTCTGGATGTATTCGATGATCTTAGAAAATCAAAACCTTCGTCCATTAGTGGTCCTGATAATATACCATCAATCGTATTGCGAGAGGCTGCATCAACACTATGCTTTCCGCTTTGGCTTATTTACCGTTGCTCCATAGATTCAGGAATTTTACCTTTTGAGTGAAAAAAGTCACAATTAAGCCCATTTTCAAGAAAGGTTCAAGATCTGCTGCTGGGAATTATAGACCAGTGAGGCTGACTTGTGAGGCATGCAAAATTCTGGAAAAGCTAATTTTGCGCTCTCTGACATCATACCTAGAAAAATATTGTATTCTAAATGTTCATCAACATGGTTTCCGACATGGGTGGTCCACTACTACTAATTTAATTAGTGCACGGGCTAGCTGGTGTGATTTCTTGAAGGTTGGACACGAAGTTGATATTCTGTTTTTCGATTTATCAAAGGCCTTTGATAGGGATAATCATACCATTTTAATTAGTAAATTATTTGATGTGGGCATTACAAGTAGTATCCTTTGATGGTTAAATTGTTTCATCCGAGATAAGTTATTTGCGGTGAAAGTTAAAAACACTTTATCACGTTGGCGAACAATGTCGAGTGGCGTACTTCAAGGTTCAGTCATAAGTCCTACTCTGTTCAACATATATGTCAATGACATATGTCATGCCAATTGCTCATTTTCGATGTACGCCGATGATATCAAAATTTGGAATGGTATTCGGGATCTTTCATATCATAACCGGCTTCAGAAGGACATAGATTTCATACACTCGTGGTGCAACTCGCATGATCTTACTATTAACATAGAAAAGACCTATCACATGCATTTAGGTCAGTTGATGTACTCTGACTCGTACACTTTAGGCGGTGCTACCATTAAGAATGTTGATCAAGTCAAGGATCTCGGTATTATATTATCTAATAATCTGTCATCGGGTCCTCATGTAAGATATATTGTAAGCAAATGTCAACGCATCCTAGGGCTACTACGAAGAAACACAAACTGGGACTGAAGCGGAACCGAGGTGACATAAGACATCGAATTGTCAAACATTGGAATAAATTGCCATCTTCTGTTGTTGTGGTCACACATGTATCAGAATTTAAGAATTATCTTCGTGCTGAATTCGGCCTTGAATCCTGAGTTGCTTTAGCTATTTTGTTGACTACTTTTTATTTCTCTCTTTTTTACTGTGATGCTCCTGTTTTGAGCTTTGCTCTTTTGGCGGTCAATGAATAATAATATTATGACGATGTGTTGGTGGACAAAAACACGGTATCAGCCGATAAAGTAAGTGCGCACTTAAAATTTTTGGGTTGACTACAAAAACACCAATGAAGCTTTGAGAAAATACAGTCTTAGGATTATTGGTAGTTAAAGATTATAATGGGAGATTAATGTTCAAACGAGTATGTACAGATAAATTATTGGTTGTGTTGAATCCAAATTATCAAGGAGAGAACTTTTTAATTTGTGTGGAAAACTAATAACCAATTTTTCAATAGCTGGTTGGCTGCGTATCGTGACCAATTTTGTCAAGCGTATAGCATTGAGGAAATACTGGAATGACTATATCGGTGACGAGGCGTCCAGGTTTTTAGTGCGATTGTTGGATCAAGTAGTTGTTAGTGATCCAGTAAACCGGCTATGGGAAGTAAATTCTTGATGTGATTGAATCGTTTGGTGCGATGCTAGCAGTATAGGCTTAGGGTGGAAATTGCTGGGCACATTGTGGAGGATGCCGCTTGGCTAAGCAAAACCAATGATTTTCTTTATATTAACGTTGCGGAACTAGAAGCCGTCACTAGGGGTATAAACCTAGCCATCAAATGGAAGTGTTCCAACATGTGTGATATGACCGACTCGAAAACCGTTCTTGACTGGCTTAGATTGCTAATGGCTAAACAAAACAGAGTCCGGACAAAATGAGACAGAAATGTTAACCAGAAGGTGTTTATCAGTACTATCGTTGCTGATCGAAAAGGGTCAGTTGAATGTTGAGGGGTGCTATTTACAGTCTCATCTGAACAAAGCAGATGATTTAACTAGGTTGCGCGTGTCTCCATCCAGTAGTGTGGTGTTCGCAGTCTCTGAAAATCAAAATTCTGCTAACGCATATACCCTTTAACAACTTCATAATATGCACCATTTTGGAATTCAACGGTCGTTCATTCTTTCAAAGATGGTAGTACCTAATGTCGAACAACGTGAAGTTGAGCGAGTAGTAAAATTATGTCCGAGATGTAAACAAATTGATCCCGCTCCGACGCGATATTTACATGGATCCTGTGACGTTAGCCTTACATGGCAGAGATTAGCAATCGACATTGTCCACTATGGTGCCGATTCGTATTTAAGTATAATAGATAGCGGCCGGGTAGATTTTGTATATGGAAGAAACTAAAAAATGAGAATGCCGAATATATATGTATTAAAATAAAATATGTTATATTAGAGCATGGATTACCAGATGAGTTATTAGCTGATAATGCAGCTGTTTTCCGATCTTTATTGCTAAAACGATTATGTTCAATTTGGGTAATACAAATACGATATAGGGCTGCTTATAGATATGAAGGAAACGCCTTAATAGAACGTGACCACAGAACGATCAAAAGCATAGCTTTGCGATGTATGTGTAGTCCATTAAACGCTGTTTTCTGGTACAACTTGTCGGGATCATTTGAAATATAAAATAATAGTCCATCGGCATACATATTTCAGTATGAATGGCGTAATCAGTATACAGTAAAATAACCAAACCAGATCATATCATGTGATTATAAGGTTGGACAACAGGTCCTGATTAAGCCTGGCAATGAACGGTGTACGTCATTGTGGATTAAATGTACTGTAATAAGGATAGTGTCGGAAATGCTGCGGAAGTAGATGGCATTGTAAGACACGTTTCACATTTTCGGTCGGCGTCAAACACAGGTGTATATCCCATTGATGAAACCAAGGAAGTGAATAAAGGGAAAAGGAAAATATTGTCGTGGAATTTGAATTTGAGGATGAGGAGGACCAAATTGAAGAAAAATCTCGTAACGATCAATCGCATACAACTAATCGATGGCCTACAAGGGTTCGGAGAAAGCCCGCATACCTGGCTGATTAGTGTTGCAACGAATGATGAGATCAAGAGGAGGTGTACTGTAAAGTTTTGATCTTACCGCGTTGAAGCTGCAGCGGCAACACAGTTGTTGCAGAAAGTATGTCCGCTTTAAAGTTGTTGCTGCCACACAGTTATTGCAGTTACCGGTGTCGCTTTGTTGACACAACGATTAAATTTGTATTGTTTGAACTTGGATAAATAGGATGTTTCTGGTAGAAAAAACTTTGTTCACGTTTATGATTTTGTTACATTCAACACTCGCTCCATTCTTCATAAAGTTGATCTGCTCCTTGATATATTCGATCAATTATCTATCGATATTCTCTGCATTACCGAATCCTGGCACTCTGACTCTGACGATCTTGCTCTTCGGCGTCTATGTCGCTCTGGTTGTTCTCTAGTTGAATCAGCTCGTCCAATTGTCTCTCCCACATCTACTGATTCTAACCATGGCGGTATTGTTGCCATTGCTCGTCACCCTACGTCTCTGCGTAAAATTAACGCTAACATCCGTTAAACTTCGTTCGAAATACTCATATGCATATGATGAACTTTTTTCCCTATGGAACTTGTGATTGTATACCATCCAGGATCAGCCGCCCCCTCACGTATGTTCTTTAACGACCTTGCAGATCTTCTTTCTCACTGTTCATCGTCTTATACTCCTTTGTTGAGCTCGGTGACTTTAACGTTCGTCTTGATTGCCCGTCTAACACTTACTCTATCACTCTAACTAATCCATTTTTTCTCATTTTAACTATAAATTACTTTCAACAACCCCCACTCATATTGCCGCCTTTCTCTTGACATCATTGCTATTCCAACTGCTTCAATGACTACACCTCCTTCTCAATTACTGATCCTTATTTGTCCAATCATTTCCTTGTCACTCTTAATCTTACTCGTCCCAATCCCCATCCTTCTTCTCTATAAGCAACATTAGCTCTTCCAACTCAACCATATAAACTTCTTGATATCCCTATTCTCTGTTCTGCTTTACTCAATTCTTCACTCTTTTCGCTTCCACTTAACTGTCTTTATCTCGATGATCTCTTTTTTCTGTTTGATTCTGAACTTACGTCGATCCTCAATCACCTTCTACCTACTCTAACAGACGTTTTCAGCTTTGCGTCATGCTTCCAGTTTCGATTCCGACTGTTGTCTTTCTAAACGTCGACTCCACCACTCTTTTCATATTTTTAATCTTTTTCTTAAACGTTCTCCAAACTCACACACTCCAAATCCCCGTGCTTCCTATCTTTCTCTTAACCGTTCTCATCTCTTATGCATACTAAACGTACTTTCTTTTAGCGAAATAAACTCGAGTCCTCTTCTAACTCTAAATCTCATTGGAAAATCTTAAACTCAATTATTTTAAGATCATCTACCCCTTGTAATATAAATCCGATGAATTTTATTCTTATCTACAATCTAAGCCACCTAATTTACTTTCTCTTCTACCAAAATGCCTTTGTATCCTCTTTTCTCTTTGAATACTTCCCGTCCAGAGCTATTCCATCTTCTTCCCGTTTCGTCTAATGAAGTTTCTTCGGTTCTTCTGTCGTTACCTAATAAAACATCACCTTATGACCTAATTTCCACTCACTTGCTTAAAAATATCTGCTCATCTATCTCACATTTCCTAACAACTTGGTTCAACTTGTCTATCCGTAGCCGCACATTTCCTTACAACTAGAAATGCGCCACTAATCGTCCTCTCCTAAAAAAGAAATCTCTCGACCCCTGCCTACCATCTTCGTACAACCCTATCTCACTTCTCCCAACCCGCTCTAAACTTCTTGAGCATCTTGTTCTCAAGCAAGTTAATGCATATCTATTTTTCTCCAACTTGTTTCCTCCCTTTCAAGCTGCTTTTCGCTCTAATCACTCTACCGAAATTGCCTGTCATAAAGTTTATAACGACTTATTCATCTCGCGCGATCAAAAATTATGTAGTGTCATAGTTTCTCTTGATCTCTCATCTGCTTTTGACATCGTCGATCACTCAATTCTTCTCCATCGTCTTCGTCATGATTATGGCTTCTCTTTACCCACTGTAGCTTAGTTTTCTTCATATTTATTTATCAAACCGTACTTTTCGCGTTTCTAACTCTCCTCTTTCATATCCTTATTCCATCCCGTCCAGTGTCCACAACGCTCCGTTTAGGCCCTTTGCTTTTATCTCTTTTTCTCGGTGATTTGTCTTCTATTTCTCATACATTTAACTTTCATGTTATGCAATATGCTGATGACATTCTCACATATGCTTATGCACCTGCTTATCGTATTCATGATCTTAGTGTTTTCTGCTTCCAACTGTCTTGCCTCAATTTTCAATCATATTTTTTCTCTTCGTCTTACTCTGAATCCTACTAATTCCAAAACGATTTGGATCCTACCTCGACGCCCCGAGAACTGAAAGGTTGCTGCTGTCTAGTGTCTCCTTTTGTGACTCCGTTACATTTGTGGATTCGTCGAGCTTATCGCTTGATTGTATTTCCGTGTCATGATAACATGCACGTTGCCTCGCTTGAATTATCTCTTTAGTTGGATCGACAATGTCTGATATGTTCACTCCTTATAATTTGCTGAAATCGTAAACTTTTTTTGCCGTGTCGATGTGATAAATATCACCTCTCCCATCTCCGCTCTGCCTTACTCAAATCGTCTCTATCCCATCCCACAATAACATATTCCTCTTCTCACGATCTCGCCGTTCTTTTCGACTCTGAACTCATATCCATTTTCGATCGTCTCTTGCACTTCAAGCCTCACTCACACCGTCGCTTGCACCGTGCCCCATGGTTCGACATCCAATACCTACTCTCAAAGCGTCGACACCGTCATGCTTTTCGAGTCTATGACCGCTCTCTCAGACGTGATTTCCGCTCGATCACTCCGTATTTCCGTGATTGCTATATTACTCTTCGCCGCTCTCATATCAACCTACTACGTAGCAAATGCAACTCCTTCTGGCAGCATAAAATCATCACTTCATTCAACTCTAAGACTCTATGGTATACTTTTAACTCAATTCTTGCCCGCTCCTCTTCGCCGTGCAACGTCAATCACCATGATTATTTGTCATTTCTCCAGACCAAAGTTTCCACGTTGCTCTCTCACACACACCGGTATCCATCCTATCCCACTCTACCCCGCCTAGCCTCATCCTTCCGGAGCTCTTTCATCTTCTCCCTGTCTCACCTACCGAATTCTCATCTGTCCTCATGTCCTTGCCCAGCAAAACTTCACCTGCAGATCCCCTGTCTACCCACATACTTAAATCCATATGCTCATTAATAGCCGCTTTTCTCACAACCTTGTTTAACTCGTCCATCCGCAGTCGTATCTTCCCTTCACACTGAAAATCCGAAATCGTTCGCCCCCTCCTTAAGAAACAATCGCTCGAACCCTCCCTCCCTTCTAGCTATCGCCCCATTTTACAACTCCCTACTCTTTCTAAGCTCTTAGAACGCCTCATCTTAATACAAATCAACGCTTATCTCTCCTCATCCAATCTGTACCATCCTTTCCAATACGATTTCCGCTATAATCACTCCACATAAATCGCATGCATGAAAGTTTACAACGACTTACTCATTTCTCGAGACAAGGCTCTATATAGTGTTCTCATCCCCCTCGATCTCTCTTCGCTTTCCACATTGTCAACCACTCCGTCCTCCTTTCTCGCCTTAGTTATGATTACGGCTTTTCTTCCTACTCCGTAGCATGGCTTACCTCATATCTATCTGACCTTTTTTTCGCGACTCTTCTAATTCATCACCTTACCTCACATCCATATTTTTTTGAGAGGTCCCACAAGGTTTAGTCCTAGGTCACCTGATTTTCTCTATTCTGCTTGGCGATATCTCTACCTTTATCAAACCTTTCTCCTTTAACGTCATGCAATACGCCAATGACATCCTCATCTATGCTCATGCACCCGCACATCGCATACATGATATCGGCATTTCTGCCTCTAACTGTATTTATTCTATCTACAAACATCTCTCCAATCTCCATCTCGTTCTAAACCCCGACAAGTTCAAAATAATGTGGATCCTCCACCGTAAACCAAACATATCTCCTCCCACTGTATCTTTTGCTTTATCAATCATCCCCATAGTACACAATCTCACTTTCTTTGGCTTTTAGGCTTCCATTTCGATGATCACCTTTCCCTTAAACCCTTCGTCCATGACAAGGTCCGCTCGTCGAACTTAATTCTCCGTGACATCCGCAGTATCCGCCCCTTATCGACTTTCGTTCTTGTATGTCTCTTCTTTCATCTCTTCTTTTCCCCAAAATCGCTTACTGCCTTAGCCTTTTTGCCAATTCTCCAAAATCCATCATCCTAACCCTACAACGAATAATCAACTCCGCCTTTCGAGTGTTCTTTCATCTCCGTCGCTTTGACCACACATCCATATATCTTGCCAACTCTCCTGGCCCACTATCCATATCCGCATCAAACTCCGCCTTCTTCTCGTAAATTTTCGTCTCATCGCTGTCGTCTCCCATCGTTCATCAACCTTCCTTTCTTAAACGGCACTTGCCCCACCCCGCTATCGCTGCGTTCTTGTCATACCCTCTTACTCCAACAACTACGGTCTCCGATCCTTCTTCGTCGTCGCCCCACTCGCCTGAAATCAACTCTCTCTCGACGTCCGCCGCGCTCCCTCCTTTATCACATTCAAACACCTCCTCCATTCACACTTTTTCGACACCTGATTTACATTTTTGTTTTGTTGTGGTCATGTAAATGTGCGCTGGCACACATTTGCCACGTTAAAATAAATCTTTTTATAAAGATATCGTTATTCGTCAGGTTATCCTTATTAGTGCCATCATTATTATCTTTGTTTAGGTTTGAGTTGTCAATACCTGCTGAGGTTTTGGCTCGCTCATCGTTATTAAAACATAGATCAATCGATGTGCCAGCTGGAGCGAGATGCCTGAATGAAACAGTTTACGATCGCATATTGAGAATTAACATGAACAAAATCAGCTTTTACAAATGAAGCATACTTTGAACGACGTGACATAACCCTTAAGAGGAACTCACTGCCAACACTTGTAAGCCACGTAGGTAAACTTGTGCCAGAAGAGTCACGTCTGTCATTCAAAAATATTCGTTCGTGTGGTGAGCAACGAGTTGCCGTACACAATTAGGACCGCGTGGAATGTAAAGCCATAGGTAATACGGACTCCCGTTAAGTTACATTGGGCGACTTTTAACCATTTGACTTACATCAGCTACGCTAAAATAAAGGTCTCGTGCTTACACAAAGTGACACATCCTTGTTATACCTGGCGGAGACAAATCTTGATGTAATTTAGATAGATCACTCAGCATGGTCGCTCCGCAAACTCGGGACAAGGCGTCTGCAACCACATTTTCTGCACCCGGTCGATAAGTAACAACATACGAAAAGCATGCCAACTCAAGCCGCCTCCTCGTTAACTTATCATTATTTATATTACTATTTTGCATCCTATTAAATATGCACTGATGGTATATGCGTCATTTTCCACTGCGGTCTGTCGCCTTTCAGAAATCGTCAAATTGAGTGAGAAAAAGGCCACTGGACGCTTATCTTGAGAAAGCGTCGCAGCTATTGCGTACTCGGATTTATCTGTATCGATTGGGAATAGCAGAGAAGAATCGACTGACGATACGATTGCATTCATTAAATCATGCTTGAGATCTTCAAGACAATTTAAGACATTGAGTAGAATTGAAAACAGCCTGTTTAATGTTAAATCGAGTAATTTGAATGGAAAATTCGGAATAAATTTTACGAAATTTGAAAACCTCCCAATAAAACTATTTTGTCTGGCAAAGTTCTTCGGGTGTGGTATCTTCATCAGGCAATTATATCTATAGGATAGGGTATTATCGATCCATTTGCAACGAGATATCTCAACAGTTTGATGCAGTGCACCGAAAATTCACATTTATGTTGATTGATCGTGAGATTATATCGATTAAGTATCTCTAAACATCGTTGAAGATTATCATCATGATCAGCACGATTAAGACCACAAACAATGATATTATCGACACACACACGAACGACAAGTTCAATTTCTCATCAGAAACAATCTAATTCATTGCCCTATGAAAAGCAACAACACTATTAGTTACGAGAAATTGAATTATTTTGAAATAGTATAGTCTTCCTCCTGCTTAAAAGGCGGTATACGGGCTATCACACTCCGAAATCCCAAGTCAAGGGAACTAAACACCCTGTATTTGGATACTTGTAAAACATGATATGTTGTCGTTCTACAAATCCTATAATATTTTGTTCATATTCTAATCTGTTCTCTAGACTGATCGATTATAAAACAGGAAAACCATAAATTATACATTAAATTATCATTAATGGATTGAAAAGTTTTTTGCAACCCGGTAGATTTGACAACATAATATGGTGTCGTTCAACAAATCCTATAATATTTTGTTCATATTCTAATCTGTTCTCTAGACTCTGGTCGATTATAAACGGTAAAACCATGAATTATACATTAAATGATCATCAATGGATTGGAAAGCTTTTGCTATCCGGTAGATTTTACAACATGATATGTTGTCGTTCTGCAAATCCTATAATATTTTGTTCATATTCTAATCTGTTCTCTAGACTCTGGTCGATTATGAAACGGTAAACCATGAATTATACATTGAATGATCATCAATGGATTGGAAAGCTTTTGCTTTCCGGTAGATTTGACAACATGATATGTTGTCGTTCTGCAAATCCTATAATATTTTATTTTTATTTTAATCTGTTCTCTAGACTGGTTGATTATTAAACAGTAAACCATGAATTATTCATTAAATGATCATCCATGGATTGGAAAGCTTTTGCTATCCGGTAGATTTGACAACATGATATGTTGTCGTTCTGCGAATCCTATAATATTTTGTTCATATTCTAATCTGTTCTCTAGACTCTGGTCAATTATGAAACGGTAAACCATGAATTATACATTAAATGATCATCAATGGATTGAAAAGCTTTTGCTTTCTGGTAGATTTGACAACATGATATGTTGTCGTACTGCAAATCCTATAATACTTTGTTCATATTCTAATCTGTTCTCTAGACTCTGGTCGATTATGAAACGGTAAACCATGAATTGTACATTAAATGATCATCAATGGATTGGAAAGCTTTTGCTATCCGGTAGATTTGACAGCATGATATGTTGTCGTTCGGCAAATCCTATAATACTTTGTTTTTATTCTAATCTGTTCTCTAGACTCTTGTCGATTTTTAAACGGTAAACAATGAATTATACATTTAATAATCATCAATGGATTGGAAAGCTTTTGCTATCCGGTAGATTTGACAACATGATATGTTGTCGTTCTGCAAATCCTATAATATTTTATTTTTATTCTAATCTGTTCTCTAGACTCTGGTCGATTCTGAAACGGTAAACCATGAATTATTCATTAAATGATCATAAATAGATTGGAAAGCTTATGCTACCCGGTAGATGTTACAACATGATATGTTGTCGTTCTGCCAACCCTGTAATACTTTGTTCATATTCTAATCTGTTCTCTAGACTCTGGTCGATTATGAAACGGTAAACCATGAATTATACATTAAATAATCATCAATGGATTTGAAAGCTTTTGCTATCCGGTAGATTGTACAACATTATATGTTGTCGTTCTACAAATCCTATAATATTTTGTTCATATTCTAATCTGTTCTCTAGACTCCTGTCGAATATGAAACGGTAATCCATGAATTATTCATTAAATGATCATCAATGGTTTGAAAAGCTTTTGCCTTCCGGTAGATGTTACAACATCAATGTTGTCGTTCTGCAAATGCTATAATATTTTGTTCGTTTTCTAATCTGTTTTCTAAACTCTGTCGATTATGAAACTGTAAACCATGAATTATACATTAAATGATCATTAATGGATTGGAACCTTTTGCTATCTGATAGATTTGACAACATGATATGTTGTCGTGCTACAATTGCCATAATTTATTGTTAATATTCTTATCTGTTTTCTAGTCTCTGGTCGATTATGAAACGTAAAACCATGAATTATACATTAAGTGATCATCAATGGATTTTAAAGCATTTGCTATCCGGTTGATTGCTATCAATGAATACTTTCGGAAAGCATTTGATATCCGAAACATCGACGGAATTTTTTTAGTTGTCCACACTCGCTTAAGAATTCGATGCTGCTCTTACTCCTCTCATTATCTTCTTCGCTATCTTCTTTCATTATCACACACGGTTTCTTCCTCGGCTTCAACACAAGATCTTTTCTCCATAAATCTGATCTTATCCTCAACCATTTTACTAAGCAATCTATCGATCTCTTCTGCCTTCAAAAATCATGGCACTTCGATTTTAACGACATCTCAATTCGTTGTTTGCTCTCTACCGGTTGCTCAATGGTCGATTCCACTCGCACTCTCAGCTTATTCAATTCTAAATTCTCTTATCATGGCGAAATTGTCGCATTCTTTCGTCACCTGCGTCTCTTGGCAAAATCATTCCCTGATTTTAATCTTTGCTTGTTTGATTTCATCACTTCTCGTTCCTCATGCCCGTTTACTCTGAATCTAGCCATTCTATACCGTCCTGGTTAATCAGCTTCTACCTAATTATAGTTACCGAACTCGCTGAACTTCTCTTACATTGTTCTTTGTCCTACATCCCTTCACTCATTCTTGATGACTTCAACATTGACCATAAACGCTCCTCTTTCACTAATTGATTCCGGTCATCAACATTATATCCAACTACAATTACAAACTAATCTCCACTGCCTCTACTCTTTCAAAGCTCTTAGAACGCCCGATTTCACTTCTGTCAAATCTTTCCAAGCTCTTAGAGCATCTTATCTTAATACAGATCAACGTTTATTTCTACTCATACTATCTGAACCCTCCTTTCCAATACAATTTTCGCTATAATCACTCCACAGAAATCGCATGCATAAAAGTTTGCAACGACCTACTCATTTCTCGTGACAAGGCTCTCCATAGTTTCTCATCTCCCTCGACGTCTCCTCCGCATTTGACATCATCGACCATTCCATCCTCCTTCCTCGCCTTAGTTATGATTACGGATTTTCTTCCTACTCCGTAGCATGGCTTACCTCATATCTATCCGACCTTTTTTTCGCGACTGTTCAAATTCATCACCTTACCTCCCATCCCTATTTTTTTGTGAGGTCCACAAGGTTTAGTCCTAGGTCACCTGATTTTCTCTCTTCTGCTTGGCGATATCTCTCGGTTTATCGAACCTTTCTCCTTTAACGTCATGCAATACGCCAATGACATCCTCATCTATGCTCATGCACCCGCACATCGCATACATGATATCGGCATTTCTGCCTCCAACTGTATTTATTCTATCTACAAACATCTCTCCAATCTCCATCTCGTTCTAAATTCCGACAAGTTCAAAATAATGTGGATCCTCCACCGTAAACCAAACATATCTCTTCCCACTGAATCTTTTGACTCATCGATTATCGACATAGTACACAATCTCACTTTTTTAGGCTTCCACTTCGATGATCACCTTTCCCTTAAACCCTTCGTCCATGACAAGGTCCGCTCGTCTAACTTAATTCTCCGTGACATCCGCAGTATCCGCCCCCTTATCGACTTTCGTTCTTGTATGTCTCTTCTTTCATCGCTTCTTTTCCCTAAAATCAATTACTGCCTTAGCCTTTTCCCCAATTCTCAAAAATCCATCATCCAACCCGTACAATGCATCATCAACTTCGCCGTTCGAGCGCTTCTAAACCTCCATCGCTTTAATCACACATCCATATATCTTGACAACTCTCCTGGCCCACTATCCACATCCGCATCAAACTCCGCCTTCTTCTCGTAAATTTTCGTCTCATTGCTGTCGGCTCCCATCTTCATCAACCTTTCTTTCTTAGACGATACTCGCCCCACCTTTCTATCACTGCGTTCCCGTAATTCCCTATTACTTCACGTTCCCTATTACTCCAACAACTACGGTCTTTGATCCTTCCTCGTCGCCGCTCCCCCTCGCGGCGACGGGGAAGGGGTTCGGAGCGGGAATGTCTCCGATCGTTTCTCGTCGAGGGATAACTGTAATCAGTTCCCCTCGACGTCCGCCACGTTCCATTCTTTATTACATTCAAATTCCGCCTCCGTAGCCACCTTCTCGACATATGATTTAGATTTTTGTTCTATTTTTGTGGTCATGTAAGCGTGCGCGACACGCATTTGCCACGTAAAAATAAATCTGTTTTATTTAATATATAAAATGTTTAATATGTTACATGTAATTATGTTATGATACAATTACTTTTATTATTAAAAATACAATTAGCTTTGTATAATCAAGTATTCTTTTTAAATGAAAAAAATTCAAAGGGTTTGTTTCAATTCGAAATATTTTTATTATTTTTATTCAACTATAGTTTTTAAGTTCGTGCATGTTCTCAAGCTCTTTGTCGATTTGTTTCTGAATACCGTTTCAGCTCTTTTATAATTAAAGCCAATGATTTCGGATTCACGCCGTTTGATAGAAGTTGTCGACAAATTACAAGACATTCTTTTGATAGTCCTGTTCCAAGAATTGAGCTAATTTGGCATATCGTATTCATAAAAGCGTCCTCAGCAGCAGTGTCTGCTTCCATCTTAAAATTAGAATATACAAATGTCAAGTTTCTTTGTCACTTACACTTTTATTCTAATTTTGTTCTTTTAAATTAATCAGGGATTTAATAATAAATAAAAAAGCAATATACAAATGTAGTCAGACAAGTGAAGTATGTTTTAATGCGATGCATCTTTATAGAACGGGACTGCTCCCGGAGAGGGTTTCCCGGATACATGCCTGATTTTCATCAGAATCACCGCGCTTATGCGTTGAAGTAAAAAATTATTTGCTCGCCGGTCATTGCATATAATGTTAAATCGCTTTCCGACCAAGGTCAGGATTCTCTTAAATTAATTAATATATTGATAATCGATAAGTGTTTTATAACCAAATAGTGATTATTTTCTTTAACCATTTAAATCATCTTTAGCCGACGTCTGTTTTCAAACGTCATTTATATATTTTTTATTTACTTATCTAAGTATATTTATCAAATTACATCATAGATAATTAATCAAAAGTAATTAATCTTTTAAATTATTCATCATGATGAATAAATATCGTCACTGTTTTTATAGTTTCGATTATACAATTTGATAATTTGGTTTTCGATAATAAGATGGGCTGATACAGTCTCTTTAGATGACATCTCGCACTTAAGCGCAGAATGACTCTGAAAAAAAGGTTGTTCAGAAAATCGATTGCTAATACAATGTTCATAAATTCCTTTCCCAAAAAGATTGTATTATTAATCGAAAAATACAAGTTTCCTGAACGCATTCCTTTTTGAACAATAAATTTAAAACACTACGAAAAAACTTGACGTAATAGATACTTTGATTTATTGCAAATAAGTGCGAACGTATGTTTCTGTACGATTTCTTCGTTAAGTAAAATTGATTTTTCGTCCCTTGGTTTTTAACGCTATTGCTGTTTTCATATGTGACGTCATGCACCCTGCGATTCTTCCAGATTTAATTAGCAATTTCTTTTTATGGAGAATTGCACAAAAAGCGATAGTGCAATCGTGGTGTGTCAAATATAAAGTTTCAAAACTGTTGTTGTACAAAATATTCATTGAACATTCAATTCCTGCTGTTATAGATATATGTCACAATCAAAGCTGTACGTTGGTGATTTGAAGGAAGATGTTACTAAAGAGGATCTGGAGAAAGTATTTAGTCCGTATGGCGAAATTCGACAAGTTTGGGTTTCGCATAGCCCGCCTGGGTACGCTTTTGTGGACTTTGAGGATGCTAGGGATGCCGAAGATGCCTCTCGTGCTTTAGATAAGCGGTGAGTATTTCACTATCGCCAAACGACGCTTTACACCGTAACATGAGTGGAAAATACGCCACTATGTTTACGCGATATAAATTCGTACGATTAATCCCAAAATAATAATAACTTAGGGCTGGTGAGAAACTTTTATTCTACTAAGTAACGTATTTTTAAATTCTAAACTCTAGAGAAGATCGGAATTTGACAGACAAATAGATAATTTAATAGATAAATATGCTAAACAAGATTACTATAAAAATAAAATCAAACAGATTGATATTTTATCAAAAATATAAAATTTACATAATTTATAATATAAAATATACTACAATAATGATATTGGCTTTTAAATCATTTAAATAATTTAATAGATGCATATTTTAAACCAGGTTTTTATAAAATTAAAATCAAACAAAAAATAGTAAAGTATATAAATCAGCAAAATAATATTAAAAATAAATATAAACTGTTAAGAATAAATGTTTTATGGATGGATAATAAATAATATACTTTGTATTAGAATAGGATACTAGATAATCAAATTTAATCAGAGGAAATACATCATTATCATGTATTTGGACCCGCTGATATGTTGGGTAGAGGAGTTAGGGGCCGAAACCTGATAGCATAGCAGTTCCTCCTGATGACCTCTAATTCTTATTCTGATACAAAGTCTGTTATTTATTAGTCAATTCATAAAAATGATAATATATAAAAGATTATATATATAATATAAGATATAAAAGATAAGGCATAAATGATAAGATATAAAAGATAATATATAAATGATATGATACAAAAGATAACACAATATACTTTTTATTCATCATTTGGTCGGCTTCATAAATTATCCTCGTGTGAATTCTTTAATCCTATATGCAGCACTGTACACTACAATCAGCGTAGGTGGACCTCATCAGCAGTGAGCCTACGCCTACCTTTCGTGTTTCGGTCCTTTAATGATCTGCTGAAATTTTCCTCTGCTGCCATTCTGTTAGAATAAGATACTGTATAATCAAATTTCATTAGAAAAAATACGTCATTAGAACGTGTTTGACCCCGCTGCTATGTTGTGTCGGTGAAAATAATCCGACATCTGATTACATGGCAGTTCCTCCTGGTGACCTCTAATCCTTATTCTGATGCATCGTCTGTTATTAGTCAATTTCTAAAAATTGACTTTTCTTTTAAATTTCAATTTTATCAAAAGTGTTTTTTACTTCAAATATATTAATATTTGAAGTTAAACGTTTCATGTTTTTATTTAAAACAACTACTAGCTTCACTGATACTTAAAAGCAGATATTCTCAACTATAGTTTACATCAGCAAAATCTTTATGCGATTGTGAATTAAATGAACGCGTACAATAAAATGATTAAAACACACTACATCCACTATCCCGAGTCCGTCGCAATGCAGTGGTGATGAGAGGATAGGTGCAACGATCTGTGAGAGTCATCTAATCGAAGAAGATCGTCGAATCGCTTTGCGGATTGTACACTGTAGAGGGCTGAACCAATCTGGCGAGCACTGAGTTGTCCGTTGGTTATGAGCCCACTTGTGTTGCAGTGTTTATGTGAAACTAATATATGCGATCTGCGTGTCCAGCACTCCAACTTCAGCTAGTCGTTAAACGAGGATGCAGAATATCAAAGTCGTTTGTCTCGATGGAGTTTAGAAGGTCCAAGAAGGTATGGAAGGTCTTTAGAAGTTTGTTAGCTCCACTGATACTTAAAAGTAGCTATTCTCAACTGCAGTTTTCATCAGCAAAATCTTTATGCGATTGTGAATTAAATGCAAGAAACATATTTTTGCATGAGCATTCATGCATACCATATAATATAAAATATAATACATTAAATAATGAAATTTTAAGAATTGCAACAATATGTAATGATATTGGATTTCTTCAAAATCATTTAAATAATTTAATAGATGCATATTTTAAACTAGGTTACTATATACAACCTTATCTGAATAAGGTATAGATGATCTCAAACAGGAGCACCAAGGATGATCGTTCCATCGTTTCTTATTTCTACCTTAGTTTCACAATTACCTGTTATTATATTCTTATATAAAAATTACCCGGTCCTTTACTCTTATATAAAACTTACCCTGTTTTATCTTATAATAAAATTACCTGTCTTACCTTATATAATAATTATTCGGTCCTAATTGTTTCAAATAAATATAAATGATTTTACATGTTTAATAAAATGACCTGTCTTATCTTATAATAATTACCCTGTCTTATCTAATATAATAATTATTCTGTCCTATATAAAAATTACAATATATAAAGAATATTACCTGGTCTTATATTCTTTATATAAGATCAGGTTTTACATTTCTTTTTAAAAACAAAATAGACAGTTTGCCTATTATTGGGAGTATTCTGTGTGTGTCCTTATATTTTGTGTATTTGCAGAATCCCAAAACAGCAAACTTCAATAGTGATTTTTAAGTAAATGTGTAAGTTCTAAATCAATCCAGTTTATAACTTGTGAGCTCCATATGAATTTGCTCTTTCATTTAATAATTTTCAAATGAATATAAATGATTTTACATGTTTATAATATTATTTTTAATTATTAATAATTTTAGTATTTTTAAATATTACTAATATTAATATTTATAAATTATATTTAATAATTTATTAGTTTATAATTAATTAATAATTATTTAATTACTATCTAATATTCAATTATATTTTTAACAAAGCAAAGTATTTATGTATAACAATAAACAACTAAACTAAACTTGTATTTGATCTTGCTCCCCTTACAATGTAAGTTTTCACGAATTAGGATTTTTATAATTAAATTAGTATTTCACTAAGATTCATTATTTTCCAGGATGGTTCTTGGTTCCCGTATTCGAGTTGAATTTTCACGCGGAGGCCGTCAACGGGATTCGAGTGAAGATCGTTTATTTTCGAGACAACATTTGCGAAGACCCTTTAATCCTTCTGATCTGTGCTATGAATGTGGTCAACCTGGTCATTATGCTTACGATTGTGAGATTCGAATTCGTCGAATGCGAAATACAAGGTATATTATTAACCTTACTTTTAAGAATTCGTAATTTAAAACATATATTGTAGTAAGACATTGTTCCAATCGATAATTAATTGATGCTACCAAGTTTTAACAAAATCCTCGTTTAATGCGTTCTCAAAAAATATCATTTATTATATATAAATTGATATTTTATTATTTATTTGTTATTTCCAATGGAACGTTAATTCAGCATTACGTAATATATACCTTCACAATATGGTCCTTAAATAGAGGGAAATGCGAAAAGAATTTACGATTTTATAGTTACATAAAATTTAATTTTATCTATCGGACTCTGCATTGATTGTCGTTTGTAAATGACATTAAATTTATAACTTAAAGCCGAAAATCACAAATTAATTGTGGTATTATTTTTTATATAATCTTTTATTTATGTTGATACGAATAGAATTTAATGAAACGCGCAATTGCGTAATAAAATGTGTAAAGAACGGTACATTAGATAACTTAATATTCTTAATTTAAAATCGATTTTAAGTTTATGCTTACATTATCGACAAAACAAAGCTTGCCAAAGCTCTTTTTAGTTAACGGCATGGGCACATATGGAGGCGATTATAACGATTTGTATATTTAAATAACATACCATTAGAATGTATCCTCAAAATCACTGAGGCTATATTGCTTCATTACAATAAGTTCCCTTTTAATTTTTTAATATTCCCTAAATTCGTGTTTGTTGCGAATCAAACAATAAAAATTATCCTTGATTTTCGATACAACGATCTCGATCTTCCCCTTTGGGTGAGTCAAACGCTCTGAATATTGCTACTAGCTATCGATTTTATATAGTTGCAGTGTTAGTAGCATATAAATATGCAAGACGATTGTAGGGTTCGACAACGAGTTCCGACGAAACGAGATATCATCTATACATTTACAATGATTGACAAGGAGGTGATGACGGCACTGTGATCGTGTTCTTTGTCGATACTTTTTGCCTTTTACTGTTATGTGATATCGTCCTCTACGACGACAACGACTTAATTAGAGCAGAATCTTTGCCCAACTAGGGTTTTAACAAGGACAGCGATATGGAGTCACGTTGCCGACGAATATATAATGTACATCGTTATATATATCGTTAGCTTATTGTTCTAGAATACGAGATTTACGATATACAGTTGATCAACGAGATTTACCACCTACAGAGATGTATGTAATGACAAATCAGATATTTGTAGACTACAAACATACATGTCGAATGTTCTGCGAAGGATGATGTTTCACAGACTTATATTTTTGTACGATACGTGGTGTTATTTATCTCTTTATCCATTTACGACCTACGAGTTTTTGGATAAATAGTAATAAATTCCTGAAACGATCGTGCATCTGTCTATATACCAAAATAATTTGGACTGATTGCGAGTTCTTTTGGAACAACGATCGATACTGGCTTGTTTATTCAGGTGATATTTTTAGATCGGTTCATTCACAGATGATATAATTAGGTATAAACATACGTATTAGTCATTAATGTTTAGGGGTTACTATTCGCCATCTCCGTATCAACGTCGTCGAAGACGCTCTTTTAGCAAGTAAGCTCTATTCTAAATTACCAACTTCTTTAAATGTGATTTTTTACTTAAGCCGACGAGACGATCTAAGCCACAGACGATACAGATCAAGAAGTAGAACTCCGAGAAGGTATAAGATGAATTAATTTTACTTTTATTGATCAATATATTAGTTGTCTAAATTAATTTTTATTGTGGATGAACCTAATTTTTGAAAAAGTTTGGATTCAGACAAATATCATTTTGCTAGATTCTAATTTATAAACCGTTAGTGTTGAAATCATTTAATAGAAACATTGTTTATAGAAATGAATTATTTGCGAATGTTTATAGAAAATCGCCGTATCTAAGATATCGCGATATATAAATCGCACCATCAACATCTTACAATATGTAGATGTGGCGATTTTTAAAATTCGCACAACAACTATTTCTTGACAAGAAAAAACAAATAATATATAAGAGTTTTCCTGTCAACCACAGCTCCGAGTGTCGAGCCGTGGAGGCAGTACACGAAATAACTACGTCAGACATCGCGATTCTGTGCGACAGACCAGAGTTCTCTATCAGATAGTCCAAGGCGGTCTTCGCCCAGTTTCGAGATTTGATCTCTCCACCAATATCGACGTCTACTTTGAGGTCTTTTCCTAAGAGTCCGTCTAAAAACCCTCCGAGGAATGCGATTTCTATGTGGACATGTAGCGACTTTACTCCGTGTCTTTTTCGGATTACCGAATTCCTAACCTTATTTCTAGAGCTAAAATCGGTCACACCACGAAGGAACCACATTTCGGTCACACTATTCGAGATATCATTTCGGTCATAACTTAACGCCCATGACCATAGGTTAAAATTAGAACGAAGATTGCGTGATAAACCGAAAGCTCCGCCCGAAAACTCAACTCCCGCTTCACCACCACAGACCTGTACAAAAACGCATTGCTACGTTAGCTGCACAAATCCGCTACTTAATCTCATCTATGTTCCTGCCGTTCCTCAAGATATCCAAGATACTTGACATCCTCAACATCAGGAAGAATCTTTTCCCAAAGAAAAGTTAGTACCTTGGTGGTATTATTTTATGTTTTTGTCGTTCCTCAAGATACCCACGATACTTGACATCCTCAACATCAGGAAGAATCTTTTCCCAAAAGATTCTTCCTCCCCGAAAGAAGTGGAGGAAGTATCATCACTACCGCCTGGTATTCCATCGTAAATCGATCTAGTAGGCATTGTAAGTCATCGGGACAAGAGCTAACAAGACAACATCATCTGCAAAAAGCAGAGATGGTATCCTGATAGAACCGAACTAAAGACTTACATCCGTCAGAGTAGCCCGTCTCGTAATTTTGTCCATGTAAACACGGAACAAAAATGAAGAAAAGGACAAACCCTACAAAGTTTAACTCCTACTGGAAATGATTCAGTCTTATACCTTGAACACAAGCACAACTCATACTTTGTTCATACAGAGAAGCCACAGCTCCCTGAAGATTTGGTGGTACTCCATACTTTCTTTGTACCTCCTAAAACCTCTCTTCTCTTACGGAACTCGGTCAAACGCCTTTTCCAAATCTACAAAGCACATGTAGGCCGGTTAAGCGAGCTCCCAATACCGTTCCAGGATAGTTGTGAGAGTAATGAGCTGATCCGTGGTTCCACGACTGTTCGAAAGCCACAATGTTCCCCTTGCAACTGTCCCTCAACTATATACCGTACCCTTAACTCAAGAATCCTAGCAAATAGCTTACTAGTTTTGCTAGGAAGATTGATGGCCCGCTAATTGGAAAATTTTCTTAGGTCCCCTCTCTTAAAGATAGGTACCATCATCCCAGTTCGCCACTTACTAAGAACCTTGTCCGAATTCAATGCGACGTTGAAGATCCGTGTTAGGCGCTTCATGTCAACAACGTCAAAATCCTTTAAAGCTTCAAGTCGAATTTCGTCTTCTCCAGAAGACTTGTCATTACTAAGTTTTTTAACTGCAGCAATGACCTCTTCCAATGAGATGATCTCTTCCGTTGGTTCTAATGGCTCTACTTCTAAAAGACAAGACATATCCACCGGTTTAAGAAGACTTCTAAAATGTTCTATCTAACAACCAAGAATTTTTTCAATGTCAGTCAGCATAGATTCTGTCTTGTCATATACAGTTTGATAAGTTTTCTTCTTTCCAACACGACGGCTCCTGATCGTCCTCCAGAACATCTTCGAAGCTGACATATAATCAAGTTCTAGGTGCTCTCCAAACTTCTCCCAATCCTCCTTCTTCGCTTTGGTAACTGCTCGAGCTGAAGCTCTCTTTGCCCTTCGGTACTTTTCTACAGCGTTCACCGATTTATCTGGCAAAGTTGCCTTATAAGCCAGCTTCGTCTTCTTGACAAAATCTCTAAGTGTCGGTGTCCTCCAAGTAGTTTGAGTATTTCCTCCGAGACAAGCACCTAATTTCTTCGAGCCACAACTTTTTGCACTTGATTTAACAAGCGAGGATCTAACATCTCCCATTCCTGATCAATGTTCTTCGCCTCTTCTGGCAACTGAGAGAAGTCCTCTGTTTGGGTTTACCAGGTTTGTCTAGCATCCTATCCTGACATCAGAGTTTATTAAATACAAGGTAGTGATCGGTCCATCTCTTCACACGAGTGTTCAGAGCATAACGTCGCAGATCAGATAAAACGATTACAAAATCGTTCATTGGTCTTTGACTGAAAGAATCCTGATGCCATGTGCATCTATGGATCTCATTATGTTCAAACATGGTGTTGGTCATGCACAAATCGTTACGAGAGCAAAAGTGCAATAATTCAACACCACTCGCATATAGATCAGAGAGTCCGTCGTAATTTCCCACGATATTTCTTTTGCGTTTGACATTGTTGACTATTCCATCATCCTTCATTGCCTTCGCAACAATTCTGGCTTTTCGTCTGCTACTGTATCCCGGCTATCCTTTTATCTATCTGAACAATCTTTTCGTGTCAATTTGTTTCATATTTGTTATTCTATCTAACATTTGTTTCTTTTTCTTTTCTACATATCATCCCCTCTCTTCACAAGACTATTCAGAACATAACGTCAAATATCAGATGATTCGATTACAGAATCGATTATTGATCTTTGACTGATAGAATCCTGATGTCATGTGCATCTATGGATCTCCTTATGTTCAAACATGGTGTTGGTCATGCACAAATCGTTACGAGAGCAAAAGTGCAATAATTTAATACCACTCGAATTCAGATCAGAGAAACGTTCCTCCCCAACATTCCCTTTCAAGTGCTACTGTCGCTATCAACATGAGCATTTAAGTCACCCTATAAAACAAGGAAATCTTTAACATGAGTACTATCGAACTATCTCTTCAACTAATTCTGGTTCCTTCCCTTCAGCGAGATGACATTCCGAGTTTCAACATGAAATCTAGTTTGCTTCGGATGTTGATGCCTCTTTCGCTGTATCCGTACAACTGCATGGTCACACGGCACCAGACAATGAAAACTCATCCGATCAGTGTTGAGTTGACAATTGTTCTTTGCGTTTGATTTATATTTTATAAATTTCCTGCTTGTCATTTTCATTATCTTGGTTTGTTTGTTGGTTATCTCCGTTTTCGATATATTTTGATGATCTAACATCGCTACTGTAAGGAGACAGGTCTCCGAGACGCTCTTACGCCTTTTCCTACATTATGAAATCTGTCGTTACACTAATTGGAGTGATTTTGTTTGTTCGGCTATCTCCCGTTCCCAATATTTTTGAGGATCCAACATCGCTACTGTAAGGAAACAGGCCTCCATGACTCTCTTCCGCCTTTTCGTCCATTGTCCAATCTTCCGTTGGAGTCATCGTAGGGATCTGAGATAATCTATGAACGACCTATCCCTACAGATGATGCAAGTCCGTCAATAATTTAGCGGTTGATCTTCAAATGTCGAGCATACGTTGCATGGTCCGCTTCACGAAAAGTCAAATTAGCAATAGGTGCCAACTTAATGCTTAATCAACTGACACGTAGCGGCCCAAATAAAATTCGCAATAAATACATATAGTGTTGAGTATTTATATATAATAAATATCCAATGTTAGGTAAATACCCAATAATGTTGGGTATTTATATATAATAAACATGTAATAACCGAATATTTACAAATTTTAACGTCGAGTATCATTTAAATTTGATATCGCATTAATATCAAATTAACGTCTCATTTACACATTCTGCTAATTGCTTAATCTGACTCATTTATTGTCTTCTGTTTATATTTAAATGCAAAATTGATTCAAATATGTCATTGTTTATTTTTGAAGACGCTACAGAACACCATCGGATGAAAGTTCACTGGCTTCAAGTCCACGTGGCCATTACGACAGTCGCCGAAGTTTTGAACGTCATCGCCGTTCGTATAGCAGCTCAAGTCGTGATCGAAGCAGTTTTAGTAGACGAAGAAGCACAAGTCGAACTCGTAGCAATACCGCTAGCAGCAGAGAGAGACGAGACAGAATTGCTTTGTTGCCTTATTCACCTTATATATAAGATACAAAATTTAATAACCGATAATATTATTTTTAATAGAAGGCGAATGCATACTAACTTTTATCTTTAGTTTAGAGAAGATCGAAAACACAAAAGTGTTATTAATTTTAAATTAGGAAATTAGTTTATTTTGAGCATAATTCAATAATAAACAATTAACAAATAAATTATTTATTCCTTGATTTGATCAAAAATTGTCAATAAAACTAACAAGTATTTGTCTATCGTAATATTAGAATATTTAATAAATAAATTAATTTTACTGATTTATAAATATAAATTAATTTGCAATTTATAAAAGCATGTAAATATATAATTATTTTTTGATGACTTCTAAATTAGCTAAATCTAATTTTCATAAAGGAACCTCTAACTTTGTAGGGTTAACCCATTCAATCAGTTAATTTCATGTACATTGTAGTTCCGATTAGCTTATTTGAATAATATTTATAGAAATCATGGACTGCACTAAGTTTTACATGTCGCTCTAGTCAGGATATTATACAATCAAAATTACTTAAATTGACTGAATTAACTAAATTAAAATATCATCAAAATTAATACATTTAAGTCATCAAATTAGGAATAATTTGACTTTGCAAAATATCAACATTTTCAAAACATGTGACTACGATTTCAGACACTTTTAAATTGTTTTCAATAAATCTATATAAAGATATAGATTGCTCACTCTATAGAAATGGAGTGAGCAGTCGGTTACACGTTTACGTGCATATATAGTTTGAAAAGGCAACAAAGCATTAGTCGCGAAAATAGCCTAAGCAATCGTAATGGCAATAAGCGTTCAAAAAGTACATCTATACCCCGAGCATCAGCTAACGACAGGCATAATGTTGATAGACGACGTTCTACACGCAGTAGCAGTATCGGCGGTGATCGCCGTGATCACAGCGGCAGTGTGGAATGTAAGGGCAAAGGCGGTAGTGGTGAGGACGAAAGTAGTATCAGCCGTGCTAGCAGTGTTAATCGACATGTCAGAGAGAGTGAAAGTCCGCATTCTGCATCGATAACAAGAAGGTCAATGAGCAATTTTAGTAGCAATGAACGTTCAGGACCTCCGATAGATGAAGAGCTACAACGAGACATGAAAAATAGTTTTCGGAATCGAAACAATCGCAGCATTAGCAGTAATAATGACCAACGTCATAGCCGCAGTATTAGCAGTGATGATGACCAACGTCAACGAAAGGAGAAAAGTTCTAGCAAGAAAAGAAGCAGTGAACGACACCGTCAAGACAAGAGTAGAAGTCGTAGCAAGCGAAAGAGAAGCAGCGATCGAAAATCATTATGTCGTAATAGTTCACCAGGCAGCGGTGATGATTCTATGGACGACGAGGATCGAAGACGGCGTCGACGAAGAGATAGCCGTGACGATTCACTTAAGGAAGAAGATGATCGTAATAGCGATCATCAGCACCTCCGTAGTCACCGCCGACGTTATAATAGACGATCCAGAAGTATGACAAGTGGGTCTGATTTGGATGAGCGCAATGACAGTGATATTGTTGGTAAGCGTCGAGGATCTCGCGAAGTTGTTGATGATGGCAAGCGTGACAATAGATCAGCTAATGACCTGGATACATCAGATCAATAAAGCAAACGTTATATTATGTCAAATAACATAATAATACAAGTTAAATTCATATAACCAAATGATATGTCGTTGTCTAACTAACTGCATGTTTCTAATGTGATGACATGCCTAATAGTCATGCCACTTTTATATATTCGATTTTTTGTCTTCCTGGTCCATCTCGTTCTTTGGATTCTAAGTTTTTCGAATCGTTCATGTATTGTCTTTACTGATCAACAGAAATTGTATCAAAACTGTCTTTGTATTAAAACCTTCATGTATTTATTCTTTTCAATTTTGTTTTACTGTCGATAAAAACTTTTTAATTTTATTTGAAATGAAAATCACAAAGTGAACAAAACACTCAATATTTAAATCAGTATTTATACGTATCAACAATATTAAAAATGTTAAAGAAACGTATTTATTTGGCATGACGCACAAACAAATTCTAGAATATGCGTTTATTGCTGACCGCTTACTTAACAATTTATTGTTTACATATCCGACTAGATATTGATCTTATCCAATTATTGATCATCCTTACGTTTCGTCTATGTGAATTTATATTTAAATGTGTACTAGGCCTATAATCCTGACAGATTGCTAACTTTTAGTATTCACTTATAATGACTAATATGCTTTCCAAAATGACTAATTTTCATGGTAAATGACTGATACATGACTAATGTATTTACTTTTGATTTGGACTGTAAAATGGAAAACGTTTTAAAATGTTATATAAATTTTAAAAGAAAAACCATAACGACTTAATATATGCAATTTATTTATAGAATGTAACCAACGAAACGACAATTTATTCGATATAAAGGCTCAGTTTAATATTGCAATAGCTGCTGCTATCATCATAAGAAACTATTAGTTAGGATTATTTTTAATTAAAAATAATTATAAACATAAATAATTAAATTAAAATAAAAACGTGGGTATTTTCAAAAAATGTGTAATTTATGTTTAAAACTATTTTGTTTAATGTGTCTATTACAAATAACTTAATTAATTTTGACAGATATAAATGAATCTAAAGCAGATAAGGTATGAGCCGATGACTCATAAAATACAATTTTAATTAGCATAAGTATCAATACGGACGGAAAAGGGATATTTTCTAATTATCCTAGAAATATTTAATGAAATAAACATACTCTTAAATAAATTAATATTTCAGATGTAAATTATTGTTATAAGATTTTTTATAATTCATATCAAGTTAAAATAAAAAATTGAAATTTAAAATAAAAGTCATTTTTATGAATTGACTAATAAGACGGTGTATTAGAATTAGGATTAGAGGTCATCATGAGGAACTGCTATGCTATCAAGTTTCGGCATATATTCCCAGACCCAATATGGGAGCTGGTCAAATACGCGCTAATGACGCATTTCCTCTGATAAAATTTGATTATCTTGTGTACCTTATTCTAACGCGAGACATATTGTTTATCCCTCCGTTAAAAATTTCCACTAATAGTGTAATTTTTTTGAAATAAAAAATATTTATTGTAAATCAAATAAACACAAGACTTTCAAAGTCCCCTAATGGGCAACAGTAGAACAATCCCTAACGGGTCACAATTGAAATAAAAAATTTAAAATCAAAAGACCGCTGATAGCATAGCAGTTCCTCCTGGTGACCTCTAATCCTTATTCTGATAGAACGTCTGTTATTTATTAGTCAATTAATAAAATGACTTTGATTTTAAATTTCAATTTTTTATTTCAACTTGATATAAGTTTTAATAAGGATTATTATTGCTTATAAGTTTATAAAATTGAATTATAAAATATAAATTGAATTATATAAAATCTTATAACAAATAATAAAACAAATCTATTTATTTTATTATTTAATTATTAAATTTGATTTATCATTATTATGTTATTTTCATTTATGATTATATTTCATAGGAATATGAGTTTAATAGGACATGATATAGGATACTGTAAATTATTTATTTTAGAACATATCATTGAAGGAAATAAGTCAATATTGAATCAATATTTTTGGATTAAAACGCTTAATTCCATTTATCCATAAGGATATTATAATAATCAGGTTAAACACAAGACAATAAGTATTGGAGATAAAAGGATAAGAAAAATAAACTTAAAAATATTAAAAAAGATATGTATATAAATGAACGATTAGATATATTAAAACAACTTTTAAGTGATAATAAGCTAAAAGATCTTTATGTAAATATAAGAAGTTATTCTAAAGATATCATTTGTTCGATGAATCAAAAATTAATTAACGAATATGATAGGTTGAGTTGTATAATAGACAGTTATTGTAATACAAAATACTATAATCGTACAATAAATGTTAATAATAACAATAGAAAATATATATTAACCATAAACTTCATTAATAAATGTATAGATAACATAAACATAGACGGACTTTTAAATAATTCTAAAAGTAAAAAATAATAGGGTCAGATTTAAGTAAATATATTCCTAAAGAATAACGATCAAGATAACGATTAATTGATTCAATTAGTCACACTTTATAACCCTCACATACTCTCCCACACATCGGCATCAACCTTTTGACATTAAAAACTTTTGTTTTTTTATTTTTTATTTTTTTTATTGTAAAACTTTAAATTTGTAATTTAGTAACTTGTAAATGTATGTATATACATAATAGCAACCTTAATAAACCTGTATTCTTTACAGTATGTAATGGGATAAGAGTTTAGTCGGACGACGCTCCATTTTCTGATGTATATTGTACAGAATAGAGTATTGGACTACTCAGCAATAAGATTTTTGGATTAAAACGCTTAATTCCATGTACCCATTAGGATTAAATGACGTGGTACAAGGAATTGGCAGAAGTAGTATAATACATAATAAACAACTATATTATAATAATCCAGTTAAACGCAAACCAAGAAGTCATGGTGATAAAAGGAATAGGAAAAATAGAGTTAAAATATAACTAGATTAAAAAATCTGTGTAAATATAGATTTATTTTATTCGGACAATAAATGTTAATAATAACAGTAAAAATGTATGTTTTCAAATCAGTTAACTGATCTGTTTTTAAATCAGATAACTGAGTTTACGTATTTAAGATAGTTATAAAATTTAAAAATAAATCAAATAACAATTAATAACAATTAGCTAAATCAATAAATCAATTAGATAATAAATTATTAAAAAGATTTGCTACAATTCATATCAAGTTAAAATTAAAAATTGAAATTTAAAATAAAAGTCAATTTTTATGAATTGACTAATAAATAATAGACGATGCATCATAATAAGGATTATAGGTCATCAGCAGGAACTGCTATGCGATAAGATTCCGGCCTCTATTCCCTGACTCAACATAGGAGTTAGTCAAATACGCGCTAATGAGGTAATAGTATAATATACAACATAATAGTCAAAATATAGTTCATAAGCAAATGATATAAATAAGTCATAATATTAAAAACTGTAAATTATTTATTTTAGAACATATTATCGAAGAAAACATTTCAATATTAAATCAAAAACTATTAGAAAATATAATCATTTTATTCAAAAATGATTATATTCAAAAAATATAATCATAAATTATTAAAAATAATTGTTATAAGATTTGCTACAAAAAAGTTTAAAAAATTTTAACGAATTTTTAATTTGTTAAAATTAAAAATTGAAATTTAAAATTATTTATTTATTTTAGAACATATTATTGGAGAAAATAAACCAATATTAAATCAATATTTTTGGATTAAAAAAATATTTATATTTGAATAATTTGAAACGGAATGAGACATTCTGGGGGGAATAATTATTTTTGTATCTAAATGCCATTCCCAGAAAAAATAAATTGAATATTTCTTTTTTAAATATAAGGTCTTAAGTTTGGAATTTGTGGATCATCACTGAAATTTAGTGATTCAATATCGGTTACCACAGAACTAGAGTTACTTAGTCAAAAGGTTGTAGAAAACTTTGAGGGACATCAAAATAAACAATTGTTAGTTCACAAACTTACTGGTCTTAGACATCATATATATAGGACAAATGTGAATAGATCAATTCGTTCCAACATCTCCAGAGCTGAATTGAACGCTTTAAAAGATCTTCGTGAGAACGATCAAATAGTCCTGACTAAAGCTGATAAGGGGAATTGTGTAGTGTTGTTGGATAAATCTGATTACAATGAAAATATGTTGTCTATTTTGGGAGATACATCCACGTTTGAACCTTCTTTAAGAAATACGGCAAAAGCGTGGGCACGTGAATTGGTAACACTACTTAAATACTTCGCTTCAAAAGGAATGATCACGCGTGTAGAATATCTCCAAATGTTTCCATCCGATCCTCTTGTACCTTACATGTACGGTTTGCCCAAAATCCATAAGCTAGACTGTCCCTTACGTCCTATTGTGTCAATGAAATGTGCATTTAACTATGGTGTAGGTAAGTTCTTGTCAAGTTTGCTAAAACCTATTGTGATGTCAATTCCTACGAAAGTGCTAAATACTACTGATTTTGTTAACAAATTGAGAGCACTAGACTTAAATCAGATAACGTATGTAATTTTCACACTAGATGTTAAATCACTATTTACTAATGTGTCAGTAGATGATGCTGTCGACTTTGCGATATCAAAACTCGGATCCCCTTGGACAGATAGTGAACATTTGGTTAAATGTAGGAGATTATTCCAGTTAGCATGTACAACGAACTTTTCCTTTGATAGCATTATATATAAACAACTTTTTGGTGTAGCTATGGGATCACCAATCGGCCCCGCCTTGGCTGACCTGTACATGCAAAAGTTAGAGGAAGAGGCTATAAGCCGTTGTGATATACGACCTATCGCATTTTATCGTTACATCGATGATATATTTGTTATTTGGCCAGAAAGTCGTGATAAAGCAGATGATTTTGTTAGAATTTTCAATTCATTTAATCCTCGAATATAAGTGACAATTACCTGGCCTTCTAACGAGTTTTTACCATTCCTAGATTGCGAAGTTTTGACCACTGATGTCTCCGTCACTAAAGTATTCAGAAAAGCTACAGAAACTAGCTTGTATATTCCTTGGGACAGCAGTCATTCGGCATCAACAAAACTAGCTATGTTTCGTGGCTTCTGTTTAAGAGCGTATCGAATTTGTAACAAAGAAATTTATAGAATGAATAATTGCATACACGAGCGAGTATCATCATTTGGTCGGCTTCAGAATTCACACGAGGATAATTTATGAAGCCGACCAAATGATGAAAGAAATTTATCTAAACGCCGAATTAAGCAAAGTTTTGAGAATATTTACATCTCTAGGCTACCCGATAGATATCTTACATAGAATAATTAAGAAAACAAAAGAACGCATTCACACTTCCGCGCAATCCAACTTAATTGGTCCTCAAAAATTGAAACACTGCTTTTAAATTCCCGCAATGGGTAGTTTAAGTGAGGATATTCTTAATAAAATAAAGAGATTCCGACCAAATGATGAAGCCGACCAAATGATAAAGAGATTCGTTTTCCAGTCAGGATTACCATTAAAAATGTTTTATGGTACCCGATGTACATATCATCTTGATGCACTAGTCACCAAACCAAGAAGAACTTATTTTGATAAGATGGGTGTAGTGTACAAGGTTGGGTGTAGGGATTGTATAAGCATATACATTGGACAAACCGGACGTACTCTATAAACTAGATTAAAAGAACATAAGAAGGCACTCACAACATCAGCGCAGTCGGCATTAGCAGACCATGCTCATCAAACTGGGCATGACATCGACTTTGACAATGTGTCAGTTTTGATTTCCGAGCCTAACTTAAAACGCCGATTAGTAATGGAGGCTGTTGCTATAAAGATCCTCGAACCAAATTTGAATGTCCAAAATGATTTTGTTTTTCATACATTGTAACTTAACTTGTTTTATTGTTTCAGATACTTCTTGATAATGTCCGCGGTTAGCGAACGAAATATCGAAGAAATATTCAATTTCTTTTTTCTGGGAATGGCATTTAGATACAAAAATAAATAAGATATGTATATAAATGAACGATTAGAAATATTAAAACAACTTTTAAGTGATAATAAGCTAAAAGATCTTTATGCAAATATAAGAAGTTATTCTAAAGATATCATTTGTTCGATGAATTAATAATTAATTAACGACTATGATTAGTTAAGTTGTATAATATACAGATATTGTAATATAAAATACTATAATCGGACAATAAATGTTAATAATAACAATAGAAAATATACATTAACCATAAACTTCATTAATAAATGTATAGATAACATAAATATAGCCGGACTTTTAAATAATTCTAAAAGTAAAGAAATAATAGGGTCAGATTTAAGTAAATATATTCCTAAAATAAGGTATAAACTCCTACCACCATTAGGACGAAACAAATTTAATATTCAAAGGCAATTAAATTAATTACCGGCGTGTCTCAAAAAAAACAAATTTGGCTCGTACTTTATAATCTTAACAAGAGATTTTTCAAAATCGAGGTTTCATTCTTTTAAAAATATAAACTTATAGCACCGTAATATACCATATATTCTCTCTTGGATACACGATGTTGTCGATAAAAGGTCGTAAGTGTTCCTTTGCAGGTGCACGTCGACTGAGGAATCGACTTGTCTGTTTATGATGTTATGATATCTTAGATTTATCTTGAACAAAGTGGTACAAAAATACTCTCAAATAAACTCAATGTTAAGAGAATAAATATTCCTGATGATGAGATATCTTTTGGAAAATTAGAAAATAAATCCAATTTTCATTTGATGGATATGAATTTTCAATTCAATAAAATAAAAAAGCAGCTATCATTCCAATCCAATTCAAGGATTTTGTATTAATTTATTACAAAATATTTTATAAAATATATTTTATATTTAAAATATCCTTTATTTTAAATAAAGGATATTATATTTTTATTATATTTATATTTTAAATGTTTTGAAATATAAAATATAAAACAAAAGTTATCTTTATTTAATGCAATAAGTTTAAAAATCTGGTCTAATTTATATAAGTTATAATTTAATTTCTCTAAATAAGTATCTCTGTTGTTTTCATATTAATTATTCCTGATGATACAGATTTGTTCTGTAAAAATATTGAAAATAAATTCAATTTTCATTTGCTAGATATGGATTTTCAATTTATAAAATTTTATTATTATGCATTATGCATTTTTTAGAATCTAAAATTACGACGGGCAATTTTTATTTGCACGACGTTTTTTATTTTTAGTTTCAATTTTTATTTGCATATTCGTATAGGGTAGTGGCCTCCTGGATCGTTTATGGTAGTGGTTATGACATGATACTTGGTGACTTCAACGACGGAACTGGTCGTTGGATTAATGCAACAATTCACATGAACGACTATCTTTTTCACAAACCACCTTCCTCCACCTTTAATTGCTCAACAACTAATTCTCTCCTCGACATATTACTGATACATAAGACGTGGTTGTTGAAACCCGTCTGTACTGAGCAGTCGCACTAAATACTGACACCTCTCATTACCTAATTCGTTGGCAGATAGATAAAGATACGTTCCTTAGAAGGAGAGTTCACTTTTATCCCATCAGAGTGTTTTTCTGTCAGGCAGCTATCCAACTATTCCCCAGAATTAATAATGAGACTTTGACCGAATTTTTCATAATTTATGTAAAATGGTAAAGAAAATATATTCTTATAAAATCTAAGAAATCATAGAATTGGTTGACAACTGCTATATGTTCTATGCATACGTATGATGTATAGAACATATATGTACAATTTGATAATATAGGCCCAAATGTTTGAAGAAATATTAAGCCCATTTGCTTAAAACGTAATTAAATTAAAACAATTATTATGAAATATAAATTAAAAATAATTATTGATATTATTACATGACTCAGTTAATTGATCTGACTACTTTGATAAAAGACTTCAAAAGTGATTTATATTTCAGTGAATTGAAAACCTATACCAAACAAATGAAAATTGAATTTATTTTCAATATTACGACAAAACCAATATGTCATCATCAGGAATATTTTAACTGAAAATACAAGAATTAAAAAATTGCAAATGATTCAGTTTAAATTCATTTTGGATATTCAATGAGGCCTGAAACACCTCGATGACAATCAATTCTTTAATTGAACTTTTTATAAAATTGCTTTCCATTTTCAGGTTATCAAAGTCGTAAGGCCGGTGTAATGGGTATGATCGCCAATGCACTAGGTATATACACCCAATAAGGGCCTTTTATGCACACACATTTAAGAGTTCTAAGATTGGTCTGTCCAATATATTTAGGGAACAGTCACTACATTTAATATGGTAAATGCCCGGCGCGTTCTAAACCGTTCGTAAAGGACTATTAAAAACTGTTTATCGATAAGTGACTTTTCTCATATTACTTTGACCTAATTGGAAATTTGAAAGTTTGCAATTAAAAATTACTTTATAGTTTAAATTTGGTTTATTTTCTAACTTGAGTGTTTTTGGTGAATTAAATGCTACCTTTTGTGCGTTTTAATCTGTATTGATAAACACTCACAAACGAGTATTTTTAACGTTTGTAAATGTTTGGGGATGGTTTAATAAATTTTAATTATTTTAAATTTTCATTGTGATACCTTTTTAAAACAGATGAAAATTTAAAAAACGTTTCTCAACTTCTTTTTTCTATTAAATTGCATATTAATGTGCTAAGTATTTTTCTATTTTGATATTTCAAATTAAATTTTAATGATTTAATTTTTTCAGTAAAAATTAAATTCGATAAAAATTTGATAAAAATAAATTAAATAAATTCTGAACAATTTATCTAATTCATAAACATTATATAAAAATTTATAAATTTATAAAAATTTGTATAATTAATAAATAAGTAAATTCAGAAATAAATTAATATGAATAAATTAAATTAATAATATAATAAATTAATATTAATATCTAATATTAATTGCTAATTATCTATGATAAATAATTAATAAATTCAGAAAGATTTAGCTAATTAATAACAAATATAAAATACAAATATTTTTTTTGGCACAAAACATTTACAAGGAAGCGTTTTTACAAAGACAATTTACAGATTCTGTCTACAAAGTTTTCGTCAATTACAACCCCAATTTATTAAGCATTGCTGAAAAATAATCCACAAGACTATTGTGGTCTTCGCCATTACTACTGTTTTTTAGAATCAAACATGATAATTGAATTAATCCGATTGGGACATTAGAAAGGTTTATATCTGATACAAATTTCCCGCTACCTAGGCGCCACTTCAACGATGACAGCAATGTATTAATTATAAGTTCCTGCGTACGCTTGGGTTTGCTTCTTAGATCCATCTTCTTACACACGTAGTATAGTACTGTTGCAAACCATTTAATGAAATTTTTGTCCGATGATTTACTGCTACTTATAATTTTCACTAGCTTTATTATATCAACAGTCTCTAACACCCTGTAAATGTCTGAATTTTTGATATTGCAAATATCTGGTAGCTGACCGATGTTAGTCAAGGCTCTTAGTAATTCATTTCTCAAATCAAGTCGATTTTCGTCCTGTACTTTTAAAATTAGTTTAAAAATTTTATCGGCCTTTTCCTCAGCATGGGCAATTGTTTGGCATGTTGAAAGCAAAGTTAGCAGCCGTCCGACTTGGTTTGATAATCGAAAGTTATCTATAACATGTTGGAACAAAATAATCTGCAAATTACTGAGGCTGCTAACTATTTCATCGGGTATACACTCGTTTCTCATTAATATCACGTAAAGTTCACTTATTTCTTTAGATATTGCCTCAACATCTTCAATATCAACATCATCGGACGATGAAGGATCCAGTATACTTTCAAGACATTCTGTGAAGTGTGAGAGCGTTTCTCTAAGGGCACATACGTTTTTTACAAATTCTTCCGGACTCGCATTTTGAAGACTACTGCTTTTAAGGTGTGCAATCTTTTGGACAAGTTGGCAACCCCTTCCATTTACACATAGTATGTTATCATTCTCGTTGATTGATCCCGTATTAGTGTACATGGTAAGCATTTTAAGTGATTTTTTAGCCCAGCTTTCAATATCAACGTTGTTCTTTCGATGCGTGATTGCACCTAGGTGATTGCTCTGATCTATTGTTTTATTTTCATTCAGATTAGTCTGTTGGTGCCTCAGTTTGGCTACCTCGACTTCTAAAAGGACATTTCTGTCGGTTAAAACTTTGACAGCATCAGGCTGTTCATTCTCTTTTTTATCGTAGGCCTGTGAAACGCATATCATTAGATCTTCTTGAATGTCATCTAGTTCATCATCAGGCCATTCCATCTGCAATCGACTTTTATATTTCTTAAATAAACTTTAAAAGTTATAAATAATTATAATGTTAAATTAATAGTATACTTGCTTATAAAACTTTGGTATCTCAAATCACTTGGTGCGCCACCGTAATAACTTGGTTTGCGTATATCAAAATCCTATTGATCATACTGGTTTATCAAGATTATCGTTTTATATTATTTCATCTTCAGGCCGTTCCATCTGCAATCGACTTTTAATAATAATAATTTACTTAGTGTCAAATGCGTGCAAACTGCACGCTTACAAGTCCACTAGTTAAAAAACAATAAAAGTCATAAATAAATTTCTTAAATTGTTTAAATGAGACCGGATTTGGCGTTTAAAACACGGAATTGAGGTTAATTGGCGTATATGAATGGGCAGATGATTCTAAGAGAGATAGAAGCAGTCACAAGGTAGGAGCCAAATTCAAAAGAGGTAGAGTAGTTTGGGACATTAAAAGAAGGGAATTACGGGAACGCAAGGAACAGTAAACAGGACGAGAATGGCCGAGAAAAGGAAGGTTGAGAAATGAAGGGGTATGAAACGTTACAATGCGGAAAGCAAGGAGAAGACGAATTTGAACACGACAATAAATTGTAGGCTAATCGAGAGAAACAAGATGGTGGGATGTATGATCAAAACGACGAAGAAGGAGGAAAATTCGGACGGATGTGTTTACGATGCGTTGTAGTTGAAGAAGAGTGGATTTAGGTGAATTGGAAAATATACTAGGACGATAATCAAGTTTTGAGAAAAGAAAAGAAGATATGAGAGTCATACAAGAAGGGAAATCGATCAATCTACGAATTTGACGGAGGTTGCGGAGAATCAAGGTGGATGATCGTATTTTATCTCTAACGAAAGGTTTAAGTGAAAGACGATTGTCGAAATGGAAGTCTAAGAAAACGATATTATTAACGATATGAAAGATTAAAAAGAAATTAATGATACGGAGGGAAGTTCTAAGCCGGAGCGTTGAGGAAGGATCTACATTATTTTAGATTTATTAGGATTCAGAGTAAGACGAAGAGAAGAAAGATGATTGAAAATTGAGGCAAAACAGTTGGAAGCGGAAACACTAAGATTATGAATATGATATGCAGGTGCATGAGCATAGATGAAAATGCCATCAGCATATTGCATAACATGGAAGTTCTTGAATTAACTTTAAACGTTATAAATAATTATAATGTTAAATTAATAGTCTACTTACTTAGATGGTATAAAACGTTGGTATTTCAAATCACTTGGTGCACCACCATAATAACTTAGTTTGCGTATGTCAAAATCCTACGGATCACACTGGTTTATCAAGATTATTGTTTAATATTTAATAGAGATAATTAGATAAATAATAATTTTATAATTTTATAAAATAAATATGTAATTAGCAATAAATTATTATATAATTTTATAAAATAAAAATATAATTAGCTAAAGAAAACTATATAATTATATGAAATAAAGATAAAATCAAATATAATTTTTATATTAAATATAGATATATAATTATCTTCAAGTAGCAAATTTGAGAGATTTGTACTCATTGAGTACTTAAGCGATGTAATTTTGATTGTTTTGGTTTCATATTTCCCATTAAGGGTTATTGAGCGTTGACTTATTTGAAAATGATTAACCAGATCGCTTAATTGAAGTTATATTTTGTACTATAAAAACATTAAAAAATATCTGAATCTGTAAAAAAATTAAAACTTGGTATTTTATGAAGAGATTAATGCATAATAGAATAAAGATTGACGATCATCAAGGTAAACTGGCATGTTATCAGCTTTCGGATCCTATTCCTCGACCCAACATAACAGTGTGGCCAAATGCACGTCAATAATGTATTTTATCTGATAAAAATTGACTATTTAGTGTATCTCATTCTAGCACAAACTATATTATTTTAATAATTTATATATTAGACCACTTTTGTTCGGCTTTTTTAAGAAAATACAAATAATGTCGTACGAAGTTTCAGTAATTCTGACAGGTCATATTTCCTCGAAAACAAAGTTTATTGTTCCATGATATAACGGTAAAACAAATCAGATCACTTAACAGGCTACATTTCGTAATATAAATAAAACAAAATTGAAATATTTATCTTAAAAATAATTTTTAACCAATTATTTATATCAACTGATTAATATATATATTCTATATATTAGAATAAAGATTTATTAATAGCAGACGATGTATCAGAATAAAAAATAGAAAATAAAAATTTATTATCAGAATAAAAAATTTAGCTTGTCAAAATGAATCGCTATGTTAACAGGTTTCGGTCCCTATTCCTCGACGCAACATACCAGCGAGGCCAAGCTAAATAATTGTTATACGATTTTATAACTTATATTGTAAGATATCAGTACACGGCACCCGACAATTAAAACTCTTCCGATCAGTGTTGAGTTCACCATTGCTCTTTGCACTTGGTTTATGTTTTGTAAATATATGTTTATGTTTAGTACCTATTATTTATTGTTTAATACCAATTATTTATGTTTTGTACCTATATACTAGGTAATGAGAGGTGTCAGTATTTAGTGCGACTGCTCAGTACAGACGGGTTTCAACAACCACGTCTTATGTATCAGTAATATGTCGAGGAGAGAATTAGTTGTTGAGCAATGAAAGGTGGAGGAAGGTGGTTTGTGAAAAAGGTAGTCGTTCATGTGAATTGTTGCATTAATCCAACGACCAGTTCCGTCGTTGAAGTCACCAAGTATCATGTCATAACCACTACCATAAACGATCCAGGAGGCCACTACCATATACGAATATGCAAATAAAAATTGAAAATAAAAATAAAAAACGTCGGGCAAATAAAAATTGCCCGTCGTAATTTTAGATTCTAAAAAATGCATAATGCATAATAATAAAATTTTATAAATTGAAAATCCATATCTAGCAAATGAAAATTGAATTTATTTTCAATATTTTTACAGAACAAATCTGTATCATCAGGAATAATTAATATGAAAACAACAGAGATACTTATTTAGAGAAATTAAATTATAACTTATATAAATTAGACCAGATTTTTAAACTTATTGCATTAAATAAAGATAACTTTTGTTTTATATTTTATATTTCAAAACATTTAAAATATAAATATAATAAAAATATAATATCCTTTATTTAAAATAAAGGATATTTTAAATATAAAATATATTTTATAAAATATTTTGTAATAAATTAATACAAAATCCTTGAATTGGATTGGAATGATAGCTGCTTTTTTATTTTATTGAATTGAAAATTCATATCCATCAAATGAAAATTGGATTTATTTTCTAATTTTCCAAAAAATATCTCATCATCAGGAATATTTATTCTCATAACATTGAGTTTATTTGAGAGTATTTTTGTACCACTTTGTTCAAGATAAATATAACATATCATAACATCATGAACAGACAAGTCGATTCCCCAGTCGACGTGCACCTGCAAAGGAACACTTACGACCTTTTATCGACAACATCGTGTATCCAAGAGAGAATAAAGGGTATATTACGGTGCTATAAGTTTATATTTTTAAAAGAATGAAACCTCGATTTTGAAAAATCTCTTGTTAAGATTATAAAGTACGAGCCAAATTTGTTTTTTTTGAGACACGCCGGTAATTAATTTAATTGCCTTTGAATATTAAATTTGTTTCGTCCTAATGGTGGTAGGAGTTTATACCTTATTTTAGGAATATATTTACTTAAATCTGATCCTATTATTTCTTTACTTTTAGAATTATTTAAAAGTCCGGCTATATTTATGTTATCTATACATTTATTAATGAAGTTTATGGTTAATGTATATTTTCTATTGTCTTTATTAACATTTATTGTACGATTATAGTATTTTGTATTACAATAATTGTCTATTATACAACTTAGCCTATCATAGTCGTTAATTAATTTTTGATGTATTGAACAAATGATATCTTTAGAAAAACTTCTTATATTTACATAAAGATCTTTTAGCTTATTATCACTTAAAAGTTGTTTTAATATTTCTAATTGTTCATATATAAATAAAGAATAACTAGAAGGTCCAAACACGCAACAAGCCAGTAAAAACGCTTGATGCACCTGAGTTTCGTCTAGCATCGTGAGGAATTGCTGGTGTCTTTACAGTTATCACAAAAGCAGTCGAAACGCACCCTAACCACTTCATCCGACTGACGATGACTGCTGGGTGGTTAGGAGCGTTCGGAGTGATACATTAGACTGATGGAGCTGATGATCAAAGTCCAGTTATTTAGCAGAACACATAGATTTACAATCAATCGTAGCCAATTATGGCTCCTGGACCACAGTTACAAGCGATTTTTCGCACTATCAATATATAAAAAACGTATTCCTTTCGGAATCCTGTGAGAGATTCAGTGCCCTCGTAACCAACGGATACGCATTTGTGCAACATATAAAGAATAATTAGAAGGTCCAAACACGCAACAAGCCAGTAAAAACGCTTGATGCACCTGAGTTTCGTCTAGCATCGTGAGGAATTGCTGGTGTCTTTACAGTTATCACAAAAGCAGTCGAAACGCACCCTAACCACTTCATCCGACTGACGATGACTGCTGGGTGGTTAGGAGCGTTCGGAGTGATACATTAGACTGATGGAGCTGATGATCAAAGTCCAGTTATTTAGCAGAACACATAGATTTACAATCAATCGTAGCCAATTATGGCTCCTGGACCACAGTTACAAGCGATTTTTCGCACTATCAATATATAAAAAACGTATTCCTTTCGGAATCCTGTGAGAGATTCAGTGCCCTCGTAACCAACGGATACGCATTTGTGCAACATATAAAGAATAACTAGAAGGTCCACACACGCAACAAGCCAGTAAAAACGCTTTATGCACCTGAGTTTCGTCTAGCATCGTGAGGAATTGCTGGTGTCTTTACAGTTATCACAAAAGCAGTCGAAACGCACCCTAACCACTTCATCCGACTGACGATGACTGCTGGGTGGTTCGGAGCGTCTCGGAGTGATACATTAGACTGATGGAGCTGATGATCAAAGTCCAGTTATTTAGCAGAACACATAGATTTACAATCAATCGTAGCCAATTATGGCTCCTGGACCACAGTTACAAGCGATTTTTCGCACTATCAATATATAAAAAACGTATTCCTTTCGGAATCCTGTGAGAGATTCAGTGCCCTCGTAACCAACGGATACGCATTTGTGCAACTATTATTTGATCCTATTATTTCTTTACTTTTAAAATTATTTAAAAGTACGGCTATATTTATGTTATCTATACATTTATTAATGAAGTTTATGGTTAATGTATATTTTCTATTGTCTTTATTAACATTTATTGTACGATTATAGTATTTTGTATTACAATAACTGTCTATTATACAACTTAGCCTATCATAGTCGTTAATTAATTTTTGATTTATTGAACAAATGATATCTTTAGAAAAACTTCTTATATTTACATAAAGATCTTTTAGCTTATTATCACTTAAAAGTTGTTTTAATATTTCTAATTGTTCATTTATATACATATCTTTTTTAATATTTTTAACTCTATTTTTCCTATTCCTTTTATCACCATGACTTTTTGGTTTGCGTTTAACTTGATTATTATAATATAGTTGCTTATTATGTATTATACTACTTCTGCCAATTCCTTGTACCACGTCATTCAATCATAATGGGTACATGGAATTAAGCGTTTTAATCCAAAAATCTTATTGCTGAGTAGTCCAATACTCTATTCTGTACAATATACATCAGAAAATGGAGCGCCGTCCGACTAAACTCTTATCCCATCACATACTGTAAAGAATACAGGTTTATTAAGGTTGCTATTATGTATATACATACATTTACAAGTTACTAAATTACAAATTTAAAGTTTTACAATAAAAAAATAAAAAATAAAAAAACAAAAGTTTTTAATGTCAAAAGGTTGATGCCGATGTGTGGGAGAGTATGTGAGGGTTATAAAGTGTGACTAATTGAATCAATTATAAAGCGACAAAAAAGAGCGGATATTGTGTTTGAAAGATGAAAAGGAGGCAGTTGAACTTATGGCTGATTCATATTATTATGGAGAAGAGAAACGGCAATAAAAAGGGAAAGGCGGCCACATTTTGAGGCGGCCACATTTTGTTCAGTGTGTATGTTCAGTCCGTGCGTTAATATTGTTCGTTCAGTTCGTTAGTTCAATCTGTTCGTTCAGTTAGTTCGTCCAGTCCGTTAGTTCATCCATTCGTTCAGTCCGTTTGATCAGCCGTTATTTTAGTCCGTTCTTTCAATCGGTTCTTTCAGTCCGTTCGTTCATACCGTTCGTTCATACCGTTCATTCAGACCGTTCGTTCATACCGTTCGTTCAGACCGTTCGTTCAGACCGTTCGTTCAGACCGTTCGTTCAGACCGTTCGTTCAGACCGTTCGTTCAGACCGTTCGTTCAGACCGTTCGTAAAGTCCGTTCGTTCAGACCGGTCATTTAGTGTGCTCATTTAGTCCGTGCATTCATTCCGTTCAGCCCGTTCGTTCCGTCCAATTGATAAACTTGAAGAACATTTAGAAAAATAGAGTCAAATGAACGAATATTTTTGCAGGCAAGGTAGAATTCAGTAAGGCTATAAAGATGCAAGTAAGAAGGTGAGTTTAAGAAAATGAATCGAAAAATGATACAAAAATAATGAGCATAATTTATTTTTTCATAGTTAGACAGTTGAATTTAGAGGCAAGAGGATCAAAACGATAGAGGTGAAATAGGATACTTACGGCCGAATTTTACAAAGCACTGGAGAGGAAGAAGAAATGATATAGAGGAGAAAGCAAAATGACTGAGGCAATATTCGATCTTAGTAAACACTAGACTTTAGATAAATGAGTGACAAGAGTTGAAATCAAGTAAACTCTTGACAGTGCGAAGGATGCGAAGTAGGAGATTGTTAGAGCGGGTATAGTCACGAACGAAAGGATCGAGAGAAAGACAGCTGTTGAAGTGAACTCCTTAGAAAGTAAGATGATTTACAATAGGCACAGTCGAATTAAGAAATATCGATGTATGAGAGAAAAAAAGAAAGAAGGGATAACCCATAGGATGTTAGACTCGGAATGGTTAATATGCAAACGAAACGAGGAAAGATGCTTGGAGATGGATAGAAGACAATTTGTAAAAGAATCGGTGAGATCATCGATAAGGTGAGCAGGACAATGAGACTTGAGGATAATATTATCATATTGTATGATGTAGAGTCACATGTAATGCTGGAGAGATCGTCAAGGGGAAGATAGAAAAGAGTTAGTCAAAACACAGATCTTCGAGGGAACGCCACAATAGAGAGAGATGAAAAGATAGAAAAATACGCATTGGAATATATCCGAAAGATCGTTCAGAGAGATAAGAAAACAAGGGTACATTATCAGAATAAAAGCAATAGTTCGGCGGATTCGATGAAGACGTATAAAATAGTCAACAATATCAGGCGCAGAAGAAAGGTTGAAAAAAATTATGATACTGTATAGTTTCTTATCATGAGCAAGAAGCAAGTTCGTGAAAATTGTGGCAGCCAACACAGTAGAGAAGCGATATCAGAAAGTATGATAGAGTTTGAATGAAGAGAGAAAGATGTTTAACTGGTTTAACACAATACGTTTAAGAAGTTTAGAGACAGTTGGAGTGTTAGATATAGGGCTATATGATGAAGCTAGCAATGTATCACGAAATTGCTAATTGAGTGATGGTTAAAATATGACAGATTTTCAAGCAGGAGTAAAGAGCAACTATGAATAGAAGAAATAAACATTGAGGTTAGGAAAGGATCAAGTTAAAATCAAAGATTTTATTTAAGATCAGCAGATGTTTTGCTAGGTAAAGATAAAAGCACACGAGAAACCCCGTGGACAGATACACGAAGAAAATGAATGAGTTCAGGCAGACAAGATCCAGAAAATAATACGATAAAAAAATAAATGCCTAGGATAGTTGAATCAAGCTTTGATTGTATATAATAAGCAAATTTATATGGATCGAGTGTTAAAAGAGCTAGAATGCGACAGTATAGTGTTGAGAGTATTCCATTTATATCTTGAATTAGAGGAAGATAGAGGTTTGTTCTTTCAAAAGAGAAACGACTTGCTACGCAAGAGAGAACGGTGAGACCTACGAAGAGCTAAATAGTTGCTGTGAATATCAATGGGGATAAAAGTGGGAGAACGCTTTAGGAAACGAGGGTAGTTCTAAACGAACGACGTAGAAGACACTTCGAACGCATACAGTAATAGTCAAACCGTGATGGGGAGTAAGACCATTTATTTCTGAGACTAATTTTCCGGTATAGATGTGATAACATTGTTTAATCAAAATGTGTATGCAGCGAAACATTCAGCACTAAGCATGTGCTTTCTTTTTAGAATTAGAGAGGAATATCGAATATACAGTATAATCAATTAAATGATTCTAGAGTGCATTCACATGTTGAAAAGGAATTAATAATTACAGGTGATCCAGTAAACTTTGGCATATTAAAGATCGAAAAAAGGCTAGAGACAATGATACAGTCTTCATATAATATGTTGCAGTTTCCGTGGAAACATTCAATTGTTTCAATCTATTTCGGTATAAGTGTTTTCAACCTTAAATACTTTTAATGCATATCGCTTTCATGAACAACAAAATGGCGAAGAATAAAAGAATTGAAAATAAAAGATCTTGAAGGCGGCGAATTCTATGAGTTGAAATTTGTGCTACAACAACTTGACATATTATTGAGATCATCATTAAATTAATAAAAAGCTATAATTTTCAATAACGAATAAAGATTATGTAAACGGAGTTGTATGATATGGATTCAAAAATTATATCAGAAGTTGAAAAATGTCCACTATATCAGATACGATGTGTGATTCAGTTACAACATTCACAAAGGTCGCTTCAGAATCAGTGGAACAATCCATACAATCTGCAGTAAAATAGGCTAAAATTGCATCGTCTAATGTGCCTAAAAACAGACTTAATTTTCATACATTAACCAAGGAATTTAGTACAGAGGAAAGACGTAAAGAAAATGTTATAATTACCGGAACTTCATTAATTGAAAATGATGAAGAGTTGGTTCGAAAATTATGTGATAATATTGGCATTAAACTTGGCGATAAGAACTTGGATTTGAAGAGATTGGGATACATGAATTGTAAAGGAATGCAGTTGTTGTTAGTTGAAGCCTGTCAAGCTTTGAGAAATGAAATTTTGGAGAAATCAAGACTTCGAATATCCACTGAATATAAAGATGTTTATATTTAACCGGATTTGTCACCCATTGAAAAGCAATAGGACTTTACGGTAAGAAAAGAACGTAGAAAATTAGAAATTGAGAATCCCGACAAGCACTTTGAGATTGTCCGAGGTAGAGTGACTGAGAAATTTATCAATAACTTGAATAACGTTGACTGCGTCATGGATCCTTCAAGTCACACAGTCGTTGTGACTAGGGCAGTCAGAAGATACGGATCAGTTGTATAGTCGTTATCTTTATATTCACACTTATGAGAGTAAATTTATGTACCCCAGTATTGCGTTTTGTAATACTCGTAATGTTCGAAATAAATTTAACGATTTAGAAGCGTTTCCCATATACATGAATGTGGTGTAGTTATTATTGTAGAGACATAGTTGACGGAAGGAGTGGATCAATATAATTCCCGGGTATGTGTGCCATAATATTTATAGGGAAGATAATCAAAGAGGTGGCGGTATTTCCATCCTTGTTAAATCAACACTCTTTTGATGTACGTAATTGTGGGGGTTTGACGTACGACGATCTTGAATTTTTTACAATAAACTTACAGAAAATTAATAAATGGGGAATTGCAGTTAGCGATAACAGACGTATATCATCCTCCAACCTGAAATAAGCAAAAATCTTTAAATATTATATATTATCATTTGAGTAGTGTTTCCAATGATAAAGTTTCAAATTATTTACTTGCGGGTGATTTCATCACTTGAATATAGAGAAGGTAGCCTTAATGTATAATATTATGCAGACAGTTAATATTCCAACTATAGGCAGTGCAAAGCTTGACCTAGCCTACACAAATGTGAAGGCTTATCAATCACATCCACGAACATGCAGTCCTCTTTCTACATCAGATCATGGTTTCACTCTGATTGTACAACACAAAACCAAGAAAGTAAAAAGTGAGGCTCGTTTTAAGTAAGTTTATGATAAGCGTGACCAATACCTAGATCCGTTTCATAAGTCAGTTGTTGGTGCTTTGAGGGATATTGATTGGAAGAGAGTCAGTTTGAATGATGCTCTGATATTGATTGAGGATACATTAAAGTGGGTAACAGAGTTATTTTTTACCGCAAAGGAGAGTATGGATATATATGATGATCCATGCTGGATAACTCCAGTCATTAAAGACATCTAAAATCAACAAGATAAAGCTTTTCGTAATCGTCGTGTATCAGAATATGCTGCATTATCCAACAAGCTGAATACTTATATTATTTATTTATTTATTCAATTACAAGACGGTAGCCATAGGGCTGTTTTGTCTGATCACATGAAAAAAAAGAAAAAAAATTGAAAAGAAAAAAATTCAACATTCCTCCCAAGGATAACGATCCGGTATAGACTGTGAGTTTGTCTCGCATAGCCATTGCTCCATCCTCCGCATGAACTGCTGTCTACTCTGAATAGCGACCATATTCTCCGGAAGTAAGTTCCACATCCTCACCGCCCGGTGCGATAGGCGACTGATTCTAGACAGCTTCCCATGGTGCAGCGTTTTCACAGTCAAAGAGTGGCCCCGATTCGTATCACGTTTGTTCCGCTGGATACAGTTTGCCGGCCACCCATCACGTTCGAGTAACATATCTCTGAAGCATAAGATGTCGCTACACACTATCGCAGACCGAACCGACGGTATGTATATCTCTCGCAAGCGATCCCTATAAGAATAACTGCTCGGAAGACGACAGCGCCTCGTCAACCTGCGAAGAACATTTTCTAAATCATTCAGCTCGACTCGCGTGCACGGAAATGTTGCTGGTGTACAGTATAAAAGAATGGGCCTAATTATTGAGTTGTACATCACTTTAAGACAAAACACAGATGGGTAACGAAAGCACCTACGAAGCACATAGCTCAATTGTCTGGTCGACTGAATAATCCTGTCTGTGTTTGGACGACTCTTTAACGATTCGTTCACAAGTACCCCTAAGTCTCTAGTGCACTGTACCTGCTCAATTGGCTCACCACCTAAACTATACACAAAATAAAATTTCTTAACTCCTTAGTGCATGTGACTGCACTTCAAGGTATTCAAAAGCAAGCCCGTCGTCCTGCTCTATATGCTTATAGTGTCGAGGTCATCTTGAAGCTCCAAACAGTTATCATATGAACGAACACACTTCCATAACTTCAGGTCATCCGCAAACGCTAGTACATCACATTCTAATCTTACAAGTAGATCCTGAAGAAAAATATTGAATAACAAGGGTCTCAAGACCGATCCCTGAGGAACACCTGCGTAAGTATTTAGTGGAGGAGAAAGGCTACTCCATAACCTAACTTAATATGATCGACCGTTCAGGAACGACTCGATCCAACGAACTACACTCGGATCAATCCCGTATTGAGCCAACAGTAAGAGCAAAAGATCGTGCGGTACTCGGTCGAACGCCCTACTAAAGTCAATGTAAATTACACAACCATATCCCCGTTTGCAACTATGTCTGTCCAACTTTCACGTGCCGTAATTAGATTGCTAAGACAGGACCTGCCGGTACGAAAGCCATGCTAAGATGGGTGTAGTAGCTTACCTCTTCCCATGTGAGTGGTAATGTATTTATGCACAAACCTCTCGAGGCATTTGCATACAATACTCGTCAGGCATACTGCACAATATTTGAACGGATCGTCTCTGCTACCCTTTTTATGAATGGGGATGACGTAAGATTGTCTCCAGTGACCAGGGATGCGCGAAGTATGTATCGACATGTTAAACATCTCTGATAGTGACGATGCTAATAGATCATGGAGATTCCGGAGGATAAAGGGGTGTATACCGTCTGGGCCGGCCGAAGTATATGGTGACAATCCGTGCAGTTCCCGCGAAACCTCAGGCGGGTGAACAAGTGGCATATACAACGTGAATGCCTCAGAAGTGTGCGCTATACGGAAGCCTTTAAATGGCGTGGAACAATCAAGTTCAAACGCTGTCGCTAGCACACTCACGATTTCATCAGGTTCTCGTACAATTCTGCCCCCATGATTTAACACTGTAATTGATTGAATCATTTTTTTATTTTGATTCACATACCGCCAGAATGGTTTGGAAGAAGTTTGATATGATGATATTATTCCAGCTTTATACCTTTGTCTTTTTATTTTCTTTATAGAGCTTAAACGACGACGATATTGAAGGTATTCTGACCGAAAACCCTGAATTTTCAGAGATGACTTAAATAGTTTATTTCGCATCTTCAAAATGTCTAGTAACTCATGATCAAACCACGGAGGTTTAAGTTTCGAAGAGGATTGTACGGTTTTCAATGGGGCTACGCAATCCGTAAGATAGTTGAGAGAAGTAGACAAAGTTTTCCAATCATCGATATCACTGACAACACTATTGTGAAGACCCAATCGTACTGTAAGTTTACGGAGGGCATCCGTATCCATCTTATTCCATTTGCGTTTGAAGTACTTAACTGCGTAGGGTGGGGTTTCGGCACAGAAACCAATAAACAGCTTAATGACAAGATGGTCACTGAGTTCAATGGGAGGGTCATATTGAACTTTACGTATGTCAAGAAATGTTTTACTGAAAACTAAATCCAATAACGAGGAGCTATTTCCCATAAACCTAGTTGACTGAGTGACTTGTTGTATAAGAGCTAAATCGTCCACAAGAAAATTCCATAAGTCGACATCCATCTGACTTACACCGCGAGGACATTCGAAAGGGGAGCTCCCAGTTAGGTTCGGAATATTAAAGTCACTAAGAAGGATGAAATTGGACGGTTTCGACACTTTCGTGAAATAACTGATCATGTCACGTTTCAAGCAGCAAGTGCGCGGAGTACGATAGCAAACGCAAATCGACATTGTTGTATCACCCGATTTCACTGTTAAAGAGAGCGACTCCAATAGATCATCATCTCGATATGACATGACATTGGTTACAATCATTTTGTTGTCTACATAGATCGCAACCCCACCACCACGGCGGGTGTTTCCTCGGTCAGTTCTTAATAGTGAGAAGCCCGGGATGTTAACACAATTGTCATCAATACCACTGTGCAGCCAGGTCTCAGTGAGTGCGAAAATAGACACGTCGCTGTTTGATAAATAAAAGTTGAACTCATCAAATTTAGAGACTAAGCTGCGAACATTGGAACATGCAATCCTGATAGAATAACTACCGTAATTCACCGGACTTTTCGATAAGATGGTACGAAATAAAACCAAGTCTCCTAAACCTCCCTTCATTGAGTTTTTATAGTTAACTTCTCCCACCGTACAAATGGTCGGCGTCGAACCACCCGAAAATTTCGGATACATAAATCCTCCTCACCTAATTGACGCCTGTTATATAGTTCCTTCCGAGCAAGAGACAATTGACGTCGATCCTCGATCGAAAGGTCCTTGAAGATGCACATAGACGTACTCGCTAATCTGTAAGCTCTAATAAGAATGGAAGCGGCTTGATTAGAAGACGCACAAACTAATCTTAGTAATCTAGTCTTACCATTTCCGTCTTTTTGCCGATTCTGTGAAGGGCCAAGACCTGTAGAGATTCTGCCACACCTTCCTCACCCTCAACGAAAACGCCGGATAGGATCTGCCGCACTAAGCCAACATCATCATTAATACGATTTTGAGCACTGTCGGATTGGGACTCATAAATGTTGGCAAAGATCACACATTTGGATCTATCTATAACAGATCTTTTATCTCGTATGTTACTCGAACGTTGGGTCCGGATAGATCGCTGATCCAGACGAGTTGCCGCAGGAGAGGCTCCAGAATGAGTTGCCGAAATTGTGACGATCTTCTTTGTAGTGCATTGATCTATTGTTGCATGGTCTGTTTGTGATCCTCGATCAGAAATTCTATTTATCTTGCAAGCTCTGCTACCGATAATTGGTGAAGGAATTTGTTTAAAAGTAGGTACCGATGGTACACGTGGCTGGTACTGCTCATTTCCATCTGGTTTAATACTACATTTCGTAACTCCGCAAGTTTCGCTTTGCATTGCATCACTTTTGAATTGGTTTGTTCGACACACCGAACTCTGCAAATCAGCAGTAGTGACGTCAAGCGTGTCAGGGGTGGGAGATATATTGGGAACCATGATGCTGTGACTATGCTCCATCATCCAGGTGCAGCTGAAGGAGTTAGGAGAAGTCGTTTCCGTTCTGTGATGAGAAGGATCGTTTGATTTTATTGTATCGTCTGAGTCACTGACAGCATTAACCATCAACGGTGATTCTACTTTTTCCTTCAGCCCGTCGCCAGTATCAAATACTTGACAGGAATTCAACTCTTCAGAAATAAGCACGGACCGTGATGACCTCTTGTCTGGCTTGGCACAAAGAACCCTCTCAACAGCCTGGACACAAAAACTTGTGGCACTACTCGCGTTTTCTTGTTCGTCAGAACAGATTCGTCTATACAAACCATTTACACTCTCAGTTAGCTTGTTCATTTGAGAGTTCGGACGGTCAAGAGCTTCACTTGCACAAATTCCGCACAGGAAATTTTTTTTTCACGGATTTATCATCAAAAGTATGAATGACAACCGTCCAACAGCCACACGCACTGTTACTACAAGCAACTTGCGATTCAACATGTCGTGGCATCTGTTCTAGTTCAGGATTGAAGGGTTCAGCAAGTTTGCATTTTACTGCCCTGTGCCTTGTTATACTGCTTTTACTTGTTTTACTCTTTTTAGTGCCTTGTTTTATCATTTTCGCTATTGTTTCTGAACTCTCTCAACAGCCTGGAAACAAAAACTTGTGGCCAGGCTGTTGCAGTAAAAGGACCGACTAGGACCGACTTCACTAGGATCGACTGTAAGCAGTCGGTCCTAGTGAAGCAGTCGGTCCTGGTATATCAACATGGTTGGTCAAAGAATTTAGAGCAGAATGATTCTTAATTCTGTCGAGTTACTTCTCGGAAAGTTTTCGAAATGGCGTCGTGCCTGGCATGCTGAAAAGTGTTAATATAGCATTAGGTCTAAAAGCATCTGGTGGAGTCAACATAGATAACGTGTCGTCTATATCGCTAATTCCTATAATTGCTAGATTGATGGAGGGATTTTTACTAAATTTATTAAAGCCACATTATTATGATTTTCTTGATGATGATCAGTTTGCACATAGAATAGCTGACTTCACTACCATGTCTTGATCAAGATATATGACAGTGTTCTAAGCTCAGTAGACAGAAAAATGGTTGTGAGAATGATTCAACCGGATATTACAAAAGCATTTGATAGAATTGATCATGATATATTAATTCGCAATTCAAGTACCACATTGCTACTTTTGATGATAATCAAGAAACGTTACAAGAAACGTTAGTAATCAATAAACGTTACAACCGCAAGCCAGTTTGGTTTGACCATGATCTCAAGAAAGCACTGTACTAACGAAACCGTTTCTTTAAACTATCGCGTAATGACCCATCGTTCATTTCATCTTTCAGACAAGCTCGTGATGTTTTTAAACGACTCTGCACTAATAAGCGTGTTCATGATGTGTACGACCTCGTAAATTTGATTAGTCAAAATTCCAAACGTTTTTGGCCATACATGCGCCAAAATAGGAATGTTTCCTGTGGTATTCCTCACTTGGTTGTTGATGATTGTCTAATGTCTTCTCAGGTCGACATTGACGAAGAATTTGCAAATGAATTTACTCTAAGCAGTGTTTCGTCGGTATCCAACATTGGTTATGAACCTCTCAGCTCTCATGTCTCCAGTGATTTGATTTCAATTACTGAAGATGAAGTATTTGCCAAATTGATTCGGCTGTCGCGGTGTTCATCTGCTGGTCCTGACGACATTCATCCCTTTCTTTTACGTATCTTGAGTGCCCACCTCTCTCGGCCCTTGGCAATACTGTTTCAGTAGTAACTACAGGCTTATAAGTTTAACTAGCCATATAAGTAAAACTATGGAGCGTATAGTTCACGAAAGGATAATGAGTCACTTGCTTGAGTCCAGACAGATTTGCTCTCAATAGCATGGTTTCAAAAAAGACAGATCATGTTTGACGAATTTCTTGTGTTCTCGTGAGGCGTGGGTCGCAGAATTATCTCGAGGTAGCTCTATTGATGCCCTCTTTCTTGATTTTAGTAGAGCATTCGATCGCGTGCCTCATTTTCAGTTGATACAAGCATTATTCGATCATGGCATTCCCGGGATGCTTGTAGCGTGGGTTGCTGATTTTCTGTCATCTAGGGGCTATATAGTACGGGTTAGTGATTGTTTTTCTTCTCCGCGTAGTGTGACTTCGGGGGTTCCTCAGGAGACTGTGCTTGGTCCATTACTTTTTAGCATTTTCATCAACTCTCTGCTGTGTAAACTGCAATGCTAATATCTTGCTTTCGAAAATGACTTGAAAGTGTGGAGCACAATTAATTCTCCAAAGGATGTAGAGTTTCTGCAAAGTGATATTGATAGGATAGAAATTGGAGTAGGCACACAGGAATACTATTGAACGTCTCTAAGTGTGCTCACCTTCGTTTTGGGTATAGTTCTGTACCTGCCCGATATACTATAGGATCTCAAATAATTAATTGTACATTTCATGTACGAGACCTTGGTTTCATAACACATTCTTCCATGAAGTTTAGAATGAACACTGAAAGTAGATGCGCGTCTGCCAGAAGAATGCTGTACTTGATAAAAAACTGCTTCAAGTTTGTGTCACCCACATGTTTTAGAATTCTATTTAATGCACTTGTAAGGCCACATATTGAGTTCGCGATACAAGCCAGTTTTCCAACGTCCAAAAAAGAGTTGAATGACTTGGAAAATATTCTTCGTCGCGGCAGCAAACTGTGCTCGAGTTGCTCTCATATGAGTTATCGCGACAGACTTAAAACTTTGGGTATGATGACTGTGCAACAAAGACTGTACATCCTAGATATGTTAGTAATGTGGCATCTCGCCAACGGTTCGGATGGATATCCTACCCATTCGATGGTTATCAACAATAGACGATGCCACAGAGGTCATCCCCTGTTGTTGACATTCAAGACAGCTCTCGTAAATTGAACGATTAACGGCGGGAATAATGAAGATTACCCCTTTTATTGATATTTTTATGTTGATTTTGGTGTATGTAATGATGTTTTCTTGTGATCGAGCGAAACGGCTTTATAGCCAATGCTTGCTTGTAATAATAATGGTTAAGTGGATACAGGATTATATCACAGACAGAACACAAATGATTATATGCGAGGGGATTATGTCGAGTATTTATTATTATTACAGGTCATAGCCATAAGGCTGTTTTGACCGCTCACAAAAAAAACAGATTAATACAAGAAAAAAAATAAAAAAAAATCATTCAGTATACATATCAGAACCATGGGTACTGCAGCAACCACCATTCGTTCTCATTTCGAATCCAGTTCTTTATATTGGATTTAAATTCATTGATTGTATGCACCGCAACGACATCAACTGGAAGACGATTCCAAGCATTCACCGCTCGATGAGACAGTCGGAAATGACGAGGGTATTTTCCGTGCTCATGTACTACTAGTATTTTCGAGTGCCCTCTACGTCCATCCCGTTCATTGAGTTCAACTCTATTTGCTGGAAAATTTTCATCTTTATTAACTAATCGATACATAGCTAGAAGGTCGAAAAGAAGGAACCTTTCACGCACTGTCGGCATATTCAAACTTTTTATTCGTGCCTCATAGGGAAGATATCGTACCTGAGGACATAATTTCGTAAACCGTCTAAGTATGCGCTCTAATTGATCAAGTTCTGTACGCGTACACGGAAAGACTACTGGCGACACATATTCTAATATCGATCTTATAAGAGCATTATATAAACGCACAACACAAACGGGAGATAAATCTTTAAAGCAATTTTTGACAATATAGGTCATTCTTCTTGCTGCGTTACAATTTGCAAGGTAGTGTGGAGTATTATCGCCTATTTTATTCTACATATTTGTGAATGACTTGAAACCCAAACACCGTAGGAAAGATCGGAGACCGTAGTTGTTGGAGTAATTAGGAACGTGGAGTAAGAGGGTATGACAGGAACGAAGCGATAGCGAGGTGGGGCGAGTATCGTCTAAGAAAGGAAGGTTGATGAACGATGGGGAGCCGACAGCGATGAGACGAAAAGTAACGAGAAGAAGGCGGAGTTTGATGCGGATGTGTATGGTGGGCCAGGAGAGTTGGGCAAAATATGTGGATGTGTGGTCGAAGCGACGGAGACGAAAGAGCACTCGAACGGCGGTGTTGATTATTCGTTGTAGGGGTAGGATGATGGATTTTGGAGAATTGGCGAAAAGGCTAAGCAGTAATCGATTTTAGGGAAAAGAAGCGATGAAAGAAGATACATACAAGAACGGAAGTCGATAAGGGGGCGGATACGGCGGATGTCACGGATAATTAAGTTAGACAAGCGTACCTTGTCACGGACAAAGGGTTTAAGGGAAAGGTGATCATCGAAATGAAAGCCTAAGAAAGTGAGATTGTGGACTATATGGATGATCGATGAGGCAAAAGATACAATGGGAGGAGATATGTTTGGTTTACGGGGAAGGATCCACATTATTTTGGACTTTAGGGGTTTAGAACGAGATGGAGATTGGAGAGACGTTTGTAGATAGAAGAAAGACAGTTGGAGGCAGAAATGCCGATATCGTGTATGCGATGTGCGGGTGCATAAGAATAGATTAGAATATCATCGGCGTATTGCGTGATGTTAAAAGAGTAAGGTTTGATAAACGGACAGAGATTGCAATGTAAAAGAGGGAAAAGCAGGGGACCTCGTACTGAACCTTGTGGGACCCCGCAAAAAAATAGGCATGGGAGTGGAGGATGATGAATTAGAACAGACGCAAAAGGAACGGTTGGATATATATGAGGCGAACCATGTGTCGGAGGAGGAAGAAAATCCGTAATCATAACGAAGGCGAGAAAAGAGGACGGAGTGGTCGACAATGTCGAATGCGGAGGAGAGGTCGAGGGAGATGAGAACACTATATAGAGCCTTGTCTCGAGAAATGAGTAAGTCGTTGTACACTTTTATGCATGCGATTTCTGTCGAGTGATTAGAGCGGAAAGCGGATTGAAAAGGAGGGTACAGATTGGATGAGGAGAGATAAGCGTTGATTTGTATTAAGATGAGGCGTTCTAAGAGCTTAGAAAGAGTAGGGAGTAGTGAAATGGGGCGATAGCTAGAAGGAAGGAGGGGTCGAGCGATTGTTTCTTAAGGAGGGGACGAACGATTGCGGATTTCCAGTGTGAAGGGAAGATACGACTGCGGATGAACGAGTTAAGCAAGGTTGTGAGAAATGGGGATATCGATGAGCATATAGATTTTAATATGTGGGTAGGGAGGGGATCAGCAGGTGAGGTTTGGTTGGGCAAGGATATGAGGACAGATGATACTTCTGTAGGTGATACAGGGAGATGAAAGAGTTCCGGAAGGATGAGAGTAGAGTGGGCAGAGTGGGATAGGATGGATACCGGGGTGTGAGAGAGCAGCGTGGATACTTTAGTCTGGAGAAATGACGAATAATCATTAGCATTGATGTTGCACGGCGTAGAGGAACGAGCCAGGATTGAGTTAAAAGTATGCCAGAGATTCTTAGAGTTGAATGAAGTGATGATTTTATGCTGCGAGAAGGAGTTGCATTTGGTACTTAGTAGGTTGAGATGAGACCGGCGAAGAGCAAGATAGGAATCACGGAAATACGGAGTGATCGAGAGGAAAACACGTCTGAGAGAGCGGTGATAGACTCGAAAAGCATAGCGGAGTCGACGCTTTGATAATAGGCATTGGATGTCAAACCATGGGGCACGGTGCAAGCGACGGTGTGGGTGAGACTTTAAGGGCAAGAGAATATCGAGAGTGGATGTGAGTTCAGAGTCGAAAAGAAAGGCGAGATCGTGAGGAGATGAATATGTTATTGTGGGTAATGATAGAGATGATTGGAGTAAGGCAGAGCGGAGAAGGGAGAGGTCAAGATTTCTCCAAGGGCGACGTAGGATTGTAGGTGTGTGAGGAGGGGTGTGTTTGCGAGCGAGATCAAGGGTGATAAGAAAGTGATCGGATAGACCAGGATCAGAGATGGACAGTGAGGTGTAGGCAGCAAAATGATCGGGGACAGCAATGATGTCGATTGCCCCACCAAGTATATGTGTGAGGGCAGTGGAGATTAGTTTGTAATTGTAGTTGGATAGAATGTTGATGAAGCGGATGGAATCTGTGGAAGAGGGGCGGTCTAGGCGGATATTGAATTCGCCTAGAACGAGTGAAGGGATTGAGGACAAAGAACAATGAGAAAGGAGGTCAGCGAGTTCGGTAAAAAATAAGGCTGTAGGAGCTGATGAACCAGGACGGAATACAATGGCGAGATCTAGAGTGATCGGGCTAGAATAACGACATATGAGCAATTCAAAAGAGCAAGGACTGAAAGGGGGATTGATTTTGCGAAGAGACGCGGGGTGACGCGCGAATGCGACGATGCCGCTATGATTAGAGAATTTAGAAGGACATGAGCTGAGGGGGCTGGAGGATTCGACTACGGAGCAACCGGTAGAGAGCAGACGGCGAATGGAGACGTCGTCGGAATCTGAGTGCCAGGATTCGGTGAGGCAGAAGAGATCGATGGATTGCTTGGTGAATAGGTTGAGGATAAGATCGGATTTATTGAGAATAGATCTAGTGTTGAGGATACCGAGGCGGAAACCGTGTACTGTGGCGAAAGAGTCTAGTGGAGAAGACACATAGGAGAGATAGAGCGCCATCGAATTTTTGGACGGGTAGGGACAACTTGAAAATTTCCGTCTATGTTTCGGATTGAGAGTGAGGTTTCGCCGTTTTCCTCGCGACGGCGTTTTTCGATGTGGGCTGAAGAGATTTGAGCGATTTCAGAATCTTCTCAATTTTTCTTTTTTCTTTGTGATGATACCATATGAGCATTTGCTCCAGTAGACTTCGAATAATAATATCCTAGATACTTCCGAAGATTATATAATAAACCAATGAGAGCATATTTAGAATTCACAGAAAAAAACCTACTTCTCTTCAAAGTGTCGTGAGTTAATTGTCCTATAGGTTCTTCACATTAGCTAAAAATTGAATATTTCATGTCTAATCGTTATATTTAATATATTTTCAGTCAATGGGAGGTTAAGCAGTAATTAAATAATTAAAAAATTATTTTTAAGTGACAAATGCGTGCGAACGGCGCGCTTACACGCTCACTAATATATTTTAGCAGAAGAGTTCAGTGTGAATGGGCAGTCCATTCTTATATATTGTTCGTTTAGTTCGATCGTTCAGTTCATTCGTTATCCGTTCGTTCAATCCGTTCGTTCAGACCGTTCGTTCAGACAGTTCGTTCAGACCTTTCGTTCAAACCGTTCGTTCAGACCGTTCAATCAGACCGTCATTTCAGACCGTCCGTTCAGACCGTTCGTAAAGTCCGTTCGTTTAGATTAGTCGTTTAGTATGTTTATTTAGCCTTTGCATACAGTCTATTTAGTTCGTTCGTTGCGTCCACTTAATAAACGGGTAAATTGATAAACGTCAATTTGATAAACGGAAAAAATAGTTAACGATTATCTTAATCGTTGATTACGCAAACTAAGAACATGCTAAATATATGTTCACATATCAGCGTGATCGACTTAATCTGTTTGTGAAATTACCAGTAAGCGGAATTGTTTAACTAGTTGTGTAGTGAAACATAACTTTTATTTCGCCACGATCTGTAAACATATGCAAATTAACCAGATTGCAAAATTTTAATGCGAATATTAGAATATTTTAAGTTGATATGCTTGTGCAGTCATTGTTTTCATTAAAATTTTGATGACTATTTTTTATTCTGCACACTACTTTGATCCTATCTATAAACCAACAGCAGTACGCTACATTTCAGTACTGGTGGACCTCATCAGCAACTGATCCAATACCTACATTTCACGTTTCGGTCCTTTTTAATGTTGGCTGACGATCACTCGACTCATCTGCTTTATTGGAATATTAAATTTAATTAAAGACTTTCGTCTTACATTTTGCAAATTTAATTTGAAATCATTTCTGATTTCAAATTAAATTAGTGTTGGCCTGGGAAGGTTTCAATTAAATTCGCAAATTGTAAGACCAAAGTATTTTATTAAATTTAAAATGTCAATAAAGCCGACGACTCGAGTTATCGTCAGCCAACGTTAAAAAGAATAGGAACGTGAAACGTAAGTATTGAATAAATAGCTGATGAGGTTCACTAATACTGAAATGTTGCGTACTACTGTTGGCTTATAGATAGAAAAAAAAACATTTATTTTTAGGTGGCAAAAATCATGTTTCGAGGAGGTGGGTACGGAGGCGGTATTTGAATGTAATAAAGGAGGGAGCGCGGCGGACGTCGAAAGGGAGGATCGGAGACTATAGTTGTTAGAGTAATTGGGAACGTAGAGTAAGAGGGAATGACGGGAACGCAGCTATAGAAAGGTGGTATGAGTGTCGTCTAAGAAAGAGATATTGATGAACGATGAGGAGCCGGCAGCGATTATTATTACTTTACACCAGAGTGAGCAAAAGCTCGTTACAAGGTGAGTCACAATAGTAAAATTTAAGATGAGACGGAAAGTTACGAGAAGGCGGAGTTGTATGCGGATGTGGATGGTGGGCCAGGAGAATTGAGCAAGATATGTGTGTGATCAAAGCGACGTGCATTAAAACAGCGTGCAGGAAATTCTAATTGAAATTCAAAAAATTTCAATTAGAATATTTGTCTAGTCATTTAGAGAGATTAAAACATTAATCGAAATTTTTAAATTATATACTTGCTATTCTGTTTTCTATTTTCTTTAGGTAGGTGATCGAACAATACAGTCAATTAATTTGTATATAAAAACGTTCTGTTAAGCCTCAAGATCATTGGATTATGCCAACGTTTCCTAATATACTTATAGACATAGTTAACTATGATAAAGCAGAATTAAGTTGTTTGTAATTACATGAAATGGAAAAAGATCATAGACAAGTTTTTACAAATGACTAACAAATTTTGACTCATTTGCTGCAAATTAAAATAATACTTTGTGCATTTAGAGCAATAATTATTATTATAACCTGCAAGACTATAGCCATGCAGCTGGTTTGTCTGCTTACAGTAAAACCAATTTTATGTCAGCAAAAACTTAATCCGGATACAGAATATTGAAATTAGGATCTTTGCAGAGCCATGTAATTAGCGTTTTCTTAAAATGCACTCTATTTGATATGTTGATGATATTCTCTGGAAGTTTGCTCCAAAGCCTCACTGCTTGATGAGAAAGGCGATATAGTCTTCCGAGTTTAAAATAATACTTTGTGCATTTAGAGCAATAATGAGCATGAATATATGTAATAAGCAGATTACATATCGAGTAATCTGAGTTTATCATGAGGACGTGATCACGTAATGTCACAAATTAATGTGTTGTATCTTAAAAACAATAAAATTAGAGAATACAAGTTATCAGACGTCGTTTTCATTAGAATATTAATAATTTTTATTATTGCATTGCAAATACGGCAATGTAATATTTAATGACTCATTAGATACAAAAACGATATCACGAACAATATTTCCTATCTTGTTATCTTTGCTGTTATCCATTGCGCCATCAAAAAGTGAATTGATATTATGGAATTTTTGAATTGGATTGATAGCTGTTGGGTTTTCTTAATTTTATTGAATCAAAAATTAATACCCAGCAATAAAAATTGAATTTATTTTTAATATGTCGACAGAACAAGGAACCTGAAAATACAAAAGAAATTAAAAATTACAGAGTATAAAGTTTATATTTCTAATTGATATAATAGAATATTCGGTTATCAAAGCGGCCATGTGGATATACATCCACTTACAAGTCCACTAAATTGCAAATTAAAAGATTTTACAACAAATAAAAAATAAATAACTAAAAACAAAAGTATGATCAATGTCAATAAAAAAAGGATTTATTTTAACGTGGCAAATGCGTGCCAGCGCACGCTTACATGACCACAACGAAACAAGACTGTGAATCAGGTGTCGATAAGGTGTGAACGGAGCGACTGTTTGAATGTGATAAAGGAAGGAGCGCGGCGGACGTCGAGAGGGAGTTGATTCCAGGCGAGTAAGGCGGCGACGAGGAAGGATCGGAGACCGTAGTTGTTGGAGTAATTAGGAACGTGGAGTAAGAGGGTATGACAGGAACGAAGCGATAGCGAGGTGGGGCGAATATCGTCTAAGAAAGGAAGGTTGATGAACGATGGAGAGCGACAGCGATAATACGAAAAGTTACGAGAAGAAGGCGGAGTTTGATGCGGATGTGGATGGTGGGCAAGGAGAGTCGGGCAAAATATTTGGATGTGTGGTCGAAGCGACGGAGACGAAAGAGCACTCGAACGGCGGTGCTGATTATTCGTTGAAGGGGTAGGATGATGGATTTTGGTGAATTGGCGAAAAGGCTAAGGCAGTAATCGATTTTAGGGAAAAGAATGGATGAAAGAAGAGACATACAAAAACGGAAGTCGCTAAGGGGGCGGATACAGCGAATATCTCGGAGAATTAAGTTAGATGAGCGGACCTTGTCATGGACGAAGGGTTTAAGGGAAAGGTGATCATCGAAATGGAAGCCTAAGAAAGTGAGATTGTGGACTATGGGGATGATTGATGAGGCAAAATATACAGTGGGAGGAGATATGTTTGGTTTACGGGGGAGGATCCACATTATTTTGGACTTTTCGGCGTTTAGAACGAGATGGAGATTGGATAGACGTTTGTAGATAGAAGAAAGACAGTTGAAGGCAGAAATGCCGATATCGTGTATGCGATGTGCGGGTGCATGAGCATAGATTAGAATGTCATCGGCGTATTGCATGACCTTAAAGGAGTAAGGTTTGATAAATGGCTAGAGATCGCCAAGCAAAAGAGAGAAAAGCAGGGGACTTAGGACTGAACCTTGTGGGACCCTGCAAAAAATAGGGATGGGAGGGGAGGATGATGAACTAGAACAGACGCGAAAGGAACGGTCGGATAGATATGAGGCGAACCATGATACGGAGGAGGAAGAAAAGCCGTAATCATAACGAAGGCGAGAAAGGAGGACGGAGTGGTCGACAATGTCGAATGCGGAGGATAGGTCGAGGGAGAGGAGAACACTATATAGAGCCTTGTCTCGAGAAATGACTAAGTCGTGGTACACCTTTAAGCATGCGATTTCTGTCGAGTGATTAGAGCGGAAAGCGGATTGGAATGGAGGGTACAGATTGGATTAGGAGAAATAAGCGTTGATTTGTATTAAGATGAGGCGTTCTAAGAGCTTAGAAAGAGTAGGGAGTAGTGAAATAGGGCGATAGCTAGAAGGAAGGGACGGGTTGAGCGATTGTTTCTTAAGGAGGGGACGAACGATTGCGGATTTCCAGTGTTAAGGGAAGATACGACTGCGGATGGACGAGTTAAACAAGGTTGTGAGGAATGGGGATATCGATGAGCATATAGATTTTAATATGTGGGTAGGCAGGGGATCGGCAGGTGAGGTTTTGTTGGACAAGGACATGAGGACAGATGATACTTCTGTAGGTGAGACAGAGAGAAGATGGAAGAGTTCCGGAAGGATGAGAGTAGACTGGGCAGAGTGGGATAGGATGGAGACTGGGGTGTGAGAGAGCAACGTGGATACTATAGTCTGGAGAAATGACGAATAATCATTGACATCGATGTTGCACGGCGAAGAAGAGCGAGCAAGGATTGAGTTAAAAGTATGCCAGAGAGTCTTAGAGTTGAATGAAGTGATGATTTTATGCTGCCAGAAGGAGTTGCATTTAATACGTAGTAGGTAGAGATGAGACCGGCAAAGAGCAAGATAGGAATCACGGAAAGACGGAGTGATCGAGCGGAAATCACGTCTAAGAGAGCGGTCATAGACTCGAAAAGCATAGCGGAGCCGACGCTTTGAGAGTAGGTATTGGATGTCAAACCATGGGGCACGGTGCAAGCGACGGTGTGGGTGAGACTTTAGGGCAAGATAATATCGAGAGTGGATGTGAGTTCAGAGTCGAAAAGAAAGGCGAGATCGTGAGGAGATGAATATGTTATTGTGGGTAATGATAGAGACGATTTGAGTAAGGCAGAGCGGAGAAGGGAGAGGTCAAGATTTCTCCAAGGGCGACGTAGGATTGTAGGTTTGTGAGGAGGGGTGTGTTTGCGAGCGAGATCAACGGTGATAAGAAAGTGATCGGATAGACCAGGATCAGAGATGGACAGTGAGGTGTAGGCAGCAAAATGATCGGGGACAGCGATGATGTCGAGTGCCCCACCAAGTATATGTGTGGGGGCAGTGGAGATTAGTTTGTAATTGTAGTTGGATAGAATGTTGATGAAGCGGATGGAATCTGTGGAAGAGGGGCGGTCTAGGCGGATATTGAAGTCGCCTAGAACGAGTGAAGGGATTGAGAACAATGAGAAAGGAGGTCAGCGAGTTCGGTAAAAAATAAGGCTGTAGGAGCTGATGAACCAGGACGGTATACAATGGCGAGATCTAGAGTGATCGGGCTAGAATAACGACAAGTGAGCAATTCAAAAGAGCAAGGACTGAAAGGGGGATTGATTTTGCGAAGAAACACTGGGTGGCGCGCGAATGCGACGATGCCGCCATGATTAGAGGATTTAGAAGGGCATGAGCTGAGGGGGCGGGCGGATTCGACTAGGGAGCAACCGGCAGAGAGCAGACGGCGAATGGAAAGATCGTCGAATCTGAGTGCCAGGATTCGGTGAGGCAGAAGAGATCGATGGATTGCTTGGTGAATAGGTTGAGGATAAGATCGGATTTATTGAGAATAGATCTAGTGTTGAGGAGACCGAGGCGGAAACCGTGTGCTGTGGCGAAAGAGTCTAGTGGAGAAGACACATAGGAGAGATGGAGCGCCATCGAATTTTTGGACGGGTGTGGACAACTTGAAAATTTCCGTCTATGTTTCGGATGGCGAGTGATGTTTCGCCGTTTTCCTCGCGACGGCGTTTTTCGATGCGGGCTGAAGAGATTTGAGCGATTTCAGAAGGGGCGCGATCGGGGAAAATTTGAGTGGTTGAAGATGACATGAGTTTGAATCGTTGAGAGAGGACCGAAGACGCGTGAGAGCGATGCTTGAAAACAATTTTTAGGAGAGGGGGCTGGGAAGGATTAGATTGAGAATATTTGTTTAGACGAATGAATGCGACAGGATAAATGTCCTTGAAAAAGGATGGTTTATCCGCAGGAACAATAGACGAGAGGATGGATCTGAAGGCGGAAACATCGTGGTCCAGACGTGCTTGTGGAGATAAGGTGTTAGAAGGCGTGATATTAGAAACAATGATGCAACGATCGCGAGAAGCAAAGCGCTTCGTAAAGGAGGACGACTGACGTGAGTAGGTGAGATCACGATAGAAGAGCTGTCAGTTGATGATTTGGAGGGATTTGGTTTGACGACGGGAGACATAGAGGATAATGATAATAAAGAGGGTGGCAAGCGATGTGAGGAAAGGTTATGAGTGGAAGGATAGTGGAGGTTGGTGGAGGTGATTTTGATTGATGGATGCAAGTTATTGAGAAACGAGACGGGAAGGACGGGACGTGGGGTGTCGGGGAGTGAAGATGACATGGAATGGAAAGTGTATATGGTGGCAGGGTCGGTGGGTGGAGAAAGGACATTAGAAACGACGGGGGTAGTTTGAGTTGACGTGTTGGATGTTGATATGTGCTTATTGGAAAGGTTGCATATTAGTTTGTTGGCACACAAATTACATACGAAGTCTTCTTTAGCCTTATTCTTGTCGCAGGTGATTGTTGTCCAGACGCTGCAGTCGTGTATCGAGCACTGTACTTGCAGTTGTCCATAGTTGGTGTCGGTCTTAGTTGTTTTCTTACGTCCTCCCATAAACGATGGTTGCCGTCGATGGTTGTCGTCGATGGTTGTCGTCGATGGTTGTCGTCGATGGTTGTCGTCGATGGTTGTCGTCGATGGTTGTCGTCGATGGTTGTCGTCGATGTATATGTATTTACTTTAGATTGTATGTTATTTTATTTTATGTACTTTAGATCTCAAACTTTTTTAAACTTTTTTTTATCTCAAATGTATTTACTTTAGATCTCAATTAACTTATGCAATTAAGAATAAAACTGAACATCACAGCCATAAAATCTGTTTCTCTCAACACGTCTTGGTAAAATGTGTTTAAGATTCCGTGGAAACAATCGATTGATGCGATTCTTATTCAACCTCGAATAAACGAGTTGTACATTGATTATATCAACAACGAATAAGGAGAAAGTATGAGTAAATAGTTTTGTGATTAGAAGACTGTGATTCCTACCCGTTAATAACATGCGGAGAAATTATACCACGAATTGATAATAATGCAATAATAATTACATGACATCTTGTTGCGAGCAACTTTAACTCACGGAATTGCGATTTAGCGATTAAGAGAAAAACTAAGCATTATACTTACGAAAGCATACTCTTTCAACATTTGGTTAGTAAATTGAGTGAAATACACAAGTTCAAACAAGCATCTGCAATGAGACGATATGAACTTTATTATCTGTTTTTATTAAAATTGCTGTTTAAGTAAAAGAAAAAATCATTGATAGTATTTACGCACATATTTTCTAGGACTGTCTAGCATAAAAATCAATAAAAACATGTAAAATGTGTCTTATCTTTAAATTATGGTAAATTATGTCCTGCTCCTTTAAAACACTCCAGCGATTTACAATTTGTGAGTGGATCCCTTCGTCCTGCACTGTATGATTTGTTAATAAACTAATGCCATAGTACTTTTTCAAGTATATTCTACCTAAAATCCTGAAACCATTATTTTCTAATGAGTGTGTCATTCTTCTATTAAAGTGCATTAATTCACCAGTAAACCATATGCTAGTTATTGTATACCTGGATTTTATTCAAAAATGATTATATTCAAAAAATATTTATATTTGAATAATTTGAAACGGAATGAGACATTCTGGGGGGAATAATTATTTTTGTATCTAAATGACATTCCTAGAAAAAAATATTTATATTTGATATATATTATTACAATATTTAATTTACACTATTATAGTATTACACTTAATAGTATTAAGTGTTGATAATAGTAGATAATAATTCAACACTGTAAGCAAATTGATTAAAATGAAACACATTAGGCAATGATTTTATTCTCCCAAGTAAGAACTCAAAACAGAGGAAAACGAAACCAGTTATATATGAGCGACATATCATTCAACAGTCACAAAATAAACAATCAGAGGCGGCGTCAAAACCACTATACAAATCAGCAACAAAAGGAATCATATCGCATCGCTCTTGGCAGCGTCAAAACATTGCAAATAATGCCGCTTTGTTGGTTGAGAGACACACGCCCCTGTGATGATCACATCATCACATAGTCTCTCAAATACGGCGGCGCATTCCTCTTTCTTTGAACACTAGGGGTAATTTCATATGGAGTATCTGAAAGTATGTCATCATCAGCATCAGTAAGACTATGTGGTTCATTGTAGTTATTCGCGTTCAAAATTGACATGCCAGAATAATTCTTACAATCTGTTGCCTTCCGAATATCAGCTATGTGTCGTGGAATGCCAGCAACTTCGACGGACAACCCATTACCTGCTCCGGTGACCACTTGCATAGGCCATTTTGTGAAGCATCGCGATCCAGGCGGCCGAATAAACACTGCATCTCCAGGCGAGAAGTCATGTACTACCGTATTCGATTCGTGTTGTTTAACGAACACAGGAAGTCGAAATTCGTATGTTTAAATTTGATCTGCTGGGGAGCTAGGTGAAACTTTCAAGTCTGTTGGTGATACATTATGCCAATAAACAGCTTCTTCGATCCTAATGGATGCTTGACTAGCAGTACGCTTAACATGCGGATGTAATCTCTCAACAATTCAATTCCCTTAGGGACGATATGCACATCTATACCGGATATCTACTCCGAATTTCTTACACACTTTTGTGAACATTTGTGATCTGAATGTCAAGGCGTTATCTACGAGCAATTCGACAGTAAAACCGCGTTCGCAAAATATATCCTCTACTGATTCTGCTGCGAATTTGCTCGATTAGTTCGACAATTGTTTCCAAACAGAGAAGCGACTCGATTCACGATCGATTAAGCTCAAATAAGGTCGGTTGTCGTACTGCGTTATGTCCACTGAGAGTCTGGTCCAGTTCTCAAGGACTCCGAGGTGGTCCGTTTCCCAGCATATCGAACTTGGACCTATTCTAAGGCAACGATCGCATAATTTAATTATTTCAACCGCTTCTGATCTCCGGAATTTGTGGTCAAGAAAAACTCGATTCGGCAAATACAATGTTCGTTCGACACCCTGATGATGATTCTCGTGATGTGTTCTTAGTGTTCGCAGTCTTTCATCACATGAAGTAAAACAACATACATTCGAATTCATCCAGGCTTTTGGAATTCTGGATAGGACATCATCTTTATTTTGTACTGATTCTATTTTTTCTATTGTCGCATCAATTTCGTGCTCTTTAAGTATTTGATACAAAAGGCTAACTCGTCTTCGAACTAATGCTTGGCCTAATCCACGAGTTGATATTTGCTTATCACGCATTATGGCACACGCTACCCAGGCACGAACCGAAGAGGAATCAGTAAGTATTTTGATTTTTTCAGATATATTGCTGATGGCAATATTAACACCCTTTATGACCGCTTCTAATTCTGCTAAATTAATGTGTGTATCGTCATCCATTTTGCGTAACCATGATGCATCCTCTATCACATTTCCATTGAGTTCGACAACGACTCCGACAGCGACGCTACTCGCATCGCACCAAATGTTAGCTGGATTCGATGTCTCTTCGATTCTCCATTTGTCTTGAACTGGATCGTGTTCACGAAGTTTTACTGTGAGATTTTCTATTAACTTCATAACGTTTTCTGGAATCGGATCATCCCATGCTATGTCATTGCACAATCGCTTTAAATAGCTACACGATGGTCTAAGCCATCCGCAAACAGGAAAGTGACCAATAACCTTTCCACAGAATGAGAAGAGTTGACGCTTTGTTGTCGGAACGTCGCTATCCAAAGGTTTGTTGTCTCTTTTCCAATATAGCTTCCCATTCATTTTAAAGACTTTAAGCCAATCACCCGCACGGCGTCAATTTTCTGAGGCTCTTTAGACTTAAGGCCATACTTGGACAGGTGCAATTTTACTGATTTCGCAGACATCTGAGATTCATCTACTATTATGTCATCAAGATAACTGTCGCAAGCGGCTCTCACATTGTGATCTAAGGTGATCACTTTTTCCACAACTGCTTTCATAATCTTCGGTGCCACATTTAATTCAAATTCTAATCTAGTAAGACAGACCTGACGACCACCAAATCTAGCCACCTGATATTTCCACAACTTCTCATAAACATAGATTTGTAGATAAGCTCTGGACAAATCCATAATAGATAAATGCTCACCCTTTCGTCGCCATGACCGAATTTTGTCAACACAGACATCAGCATCTGCTGTGTTGCTTGTCACAAAACCATTCAATCCCCGAAAATCCAATACCGGTCGTACTTTCGATTTGGTTGCGTCCATTACTGCCATCAGCGGTATCAACGCTCTAACTTCGCCATCATACGGTATCAACCATCCCTCTAGAATCCAGCAATTTACCTCATTTTCAAAATCTTGCTGCACATCAGGATCAATGATATAGGAGGCTATACTATTGTACAGTTTTTCAGGCTCCCCGTTCTTCCACACCCGAACATGAATTTTCATTAAATATGACACTAAAGTCGTCATCTCTAATTGAAAGCAAAGGCATTTGCCGTTTTGAAGATACATTACTCGCTTATACATGATAAACGACAGCCGCATCTCCAAGAAACTTAACAGACCCTCGAGATATTTGAATACCACCCAGTTTATTGATGATATCCATTCTAACTAAAGCATCAAATGTAATGTTCATATCAACAGAGAGGCAACTTGTATTAATGACTGCGCCACGCTGTACCTGAATATCGATTTTAACGGTTTCTTTGCAAGCAACTTTAGACCCATCAATAAGCGTTGCCGTGCACTCTCCTTTTGTTAGTAAATATATTCGTTTCGATATCAGCGTTCTTGTCGCACCAGTGTCCACTAATCCATTGCAATCTATACCATTTACTCGCATTTTTACCACTAGAGGATTTGAATAATAAGGGGAGGATACACACAATCCAATTATTGATCCTCCCCGAAATGGTTTTTTAAATTTACACCAGACTTACATCGATTCGCAGATGGTCACGAGATCCACAATTGTAGCATCTTTGAATGGGTTTAGTAGGATAATCTCTAGATCGATGACCTGTCTTGTGACATGTAAAACACTGAATATTCTTGTCTCGGTCGTTGTTTACCGTTCTAATCGATTTAGTATAATATAGCTGTGATTAGTCATCCAGTTAACTCTCTAACATTGAGCGAGCCTTTACGACAATGTCACATAACTGCATGTCGCTGAAATTCGATGATATAATTAGCTGAGATTTTACGCTTGCTGGCAGGCCATTCACAAATACACACTTTAAAAAATCCTCATTATGAACTGTAGTGATAATTCCGAATAGGCGCGTTAAATCAGCCAAATAAACATCGACTTTCTGGTCTGATCGCATTTGTCGCTGCACAAACTGGTCATATGCCCTAGTTGCACTAATTGAAAATGCAGTAAGCAAGGCTGTTCTAAGTGCCTTATAGTATTTTTGAACGTCTGAATTTAGTCCTTGATAAACAGCAAACGCACCTTTTGCAGAAACAAGGGTAAGCAATTACCAACGTCGTCTATTCCTTGAGCTTTGCAACCACTTCCAATTTGCAAATCCATTCTCCAAAATCACCATTTCCATCGTATGGATGTACCACATCTGCCCAACGAACTGTTACACTGCTCATAGCCGAAATAGCTTGTAAGTAAATTGATTAAAATAAAAAAGAAAAAAATGCAAAAAAATGAGTGAAAAATTAAGCATGTCGGAGCTTCAAATTATTTTGAAGTTATTACTTTAGTTATTTTGCAACGATTTTCAAGCAAACAAGGAAGAAGCGAATGTTCCTGGTCATCAATTCTCTTCCAAAGGTAGGACGGACTCACAAGTAAGTGGTGATTTTTGTTTTCTGGGCTCGGATAAGAGGATATTACCCCCTATTCCAAAGCTAGCACATTTGTGCATAATACAGGCGTCAAAACCTATAAAAAACATAACTTGTTCCAAACGTTTCTTCGTGATTTTATTAGTCTTCACGACAAAAGAGTTATATTTAACTCTGTTAAGGTTTATCCCAACTCAGTGAAGATTTCTTTTACTAACGCCTCAATATTGGATGAGTATAAGGCTTATTTCGAGGAGCATTATCTGGATCACGGGTCGATCACTATCAAGCCGCTCCAATGTAGCCTGAAGATTTCGAACTTTCCACTGTACTTAGAAGAGGATGACTCGAACAAGCTCAAGAGTCGCTTCAAATTGCACTCAGTTAGGCAGGCACTGAGGAAGGGTGGCGAGCCCCTCCCAGTTGGATTTGCGAATGCTGACTTGGATAGTGGACTACTATTATCCCGTTCCCCAGGCAACCCCTTTATGGGTTTTAACTTAAAATTTACAATAATTGAGGAAGACAGATGGACGTTCCCCCACTGTCAAAGATGCCACTGCTGGGACATTGGGGGTCTGCATGCAGTAAGACCCAAACATGTAGGGTATGTGAAACGACTGAGTGTACCCACATTGTCTGTAATGAAAAATTCCTGGCACATCCTTCGTGCATTAACTGTCGTGGGGATCATCCTGCATGGTCGCGCAAGTGCGCCTCGTTCAAGAATTATCGTCGACGATTTATGAAACCCCTGTCTCACTCCTATGTAGAAGCTGCTGCTCTAGTCGGAATGTCTAACAACGACATCCTTACACTTTTGGCGAATCAAAAACGCACAATCATCGCTGAGCTAAAAGCCTTTTTTATCCCTCTGGTCACTCAGGTTCCAGTAGACCTAAAGTCAACCCCTCGAACTAAGAAGAGGGGGTTCTGCCGGAATGGTATCCCCACTTAAGGTGGGAAAGATTCTAAAAGACTTAAATGCCTCTCAGGGAAATAAAGATATTGCCTTGGGGGGTCCTAACTGTGATGGGGCTAGTTGCAAGGGAAAACCCTCTTGCACCTACTTCTGTCTAGGTTGGCATCCCCCTTCCAACTAATTTAACACAATGGTGAGTAAACCCGATCCTTTTTCACTGAATATTCTTAAGTGGAATTCGGGAGGTGCTTATGCCCTTAGACTTTTATCTGGTAGAGACGCAGATGTTATAGTCCTCAGGAAACGCGGTCTATCCGTCTCTCCCATGACATCACTCGACACATCCCAAAGCACATTTATACCCACTATACTCCGTACATAACCCCACCTCACTCATCTTCATCTCAAGGACTCTTGACCTTAGTTAAATGATCCCTAAGGTATTCCCTCCTGTTGAATTACTCTTGTCCAGCCCTGTCTTGTTCGATAGTTTCACTCGTTAAGAACGGTAAACGCCTCAGTCTAGCCAATGTCTACATTCGTCCAGGGGATATTCACAAGAACCGTGAACTCCTGGATGGGATTATCGACGGCGGCTATGACATGATACTAGGAGATTTCAACGACAGAACTGATCGTTGGATCAACACATCGATACGCAGAGCTAGGAACGGTTACTTCATTCATAAACCACCGTCCCCCTCCTTTCATTGCACATCAACAAATTCAATTTTCGACATTTTACTGCTACACTCGAGGTGGTTGCTTTAACCACTCTGTACGCAGCAGTCGCGTCAACAGCTGTCCACCTCTCATGACCTCATTCGTTGGCGGATAGAGCAGGACACGCTGCTGAGAAGGAGGTTTCACTTTGATCCAATCAGAGTAGCCTTCTTTCAGGCGGCTATCCAGCGCAACACTGTAGGCAATGATTTTTTCCCGAGTTAGAACTCAAAACAGAGGAAAACGAAACCAGTTATATATGAGCGACATATCATTTAACAGTCACAAAATAAACAATCAGAGGCGGCGTCAAAACCACTATACAAATCAGCAACAAAAGGAATCATATCGCATCGCTCTTGGCAGCGTCAAAACATTGCAAATAATGCCGCTTTGTTGGTTGAGAGACACAATACTATCCAATAGTAGATAGTATTGTGTAATATTGTGCGTTGCAGTACTACAGTATAGTATTGTGCATTGCAAACTCTATGTACGAAGTTCAAACCTCGAGCATGCACTCTTTATTGACTTCTCTGTAAGCACACGTCAAAGCCACAAGATCGTGTTGTCGAAAGACGTAGGGGCACCCGATGATGAAGCTGGACCACTTATCTTAATTATTACTGGTCATAGCCATAAGGCTGTTTTGATCGCTTACAAAAAAATTAAACAAGAAAAAAATTTTAATATATATATATATATATATATATATATATATATATATATATATATATATATATATATATATATATATATATATATATATATATATATATATATATATATATAAACTCTGGCGAAAGCTTTTACGCCGAAAGCTTATCCCTTGTATTGTGCTATAAAAGAAAAATCCATGATAATACGATATATATAATTCCAACATCTACAATTATATTATATATAATAATATATAACAATTATATATAATTGGCAACATCTACAATTATATATATCAGAACCATGGGTACTGCAGCAACCACCACTCGTTTTCATTTCGAATCTAATTCTTTATATTGGATTTAAATTCATTGATTGTATGCACCGCAACGACATCAACTGGAAGACGATTCCAAACATTCACCGCTCGATGAGACAGTCGGAAATGACGAGGGTATTTTCCGTGCTCATGTACTACTAGTACTTTCGAGTGCCCTCTACGTCCATCCCGTTCATTGAGTTCAACTCTATTTGCTGGAAAATTTTCATCTTTGTTAATTAGTAGATACATAGCAAATATAAAAATATTTATATATAAATATAAAATTTTCTTCTTCTTTAGAAATATAAACTTTTTCACAATTTTAAAGAAATCTTAGCATTAATTGTAATATTAAATAATATTTTAATATACAATAATATAAGCGTTTTATTCACGTTTAGATATCATATTTGTGAAATATATTATAAAAAATTGTTTGTGCTTATCGGAGCCTGCAAAAAAAAACGAAGATTTTTATAATGCTCAAGAGGTGAATCATCAAGTGATTGGTAAGGAATCCTCTTCTAGCGCACCTAGTCACTTGCAAAGACATATATTTCGCTAAATATTTTACTTTAGAAAGTAGAAGGACTTATTACATTTCTCAATAAAAATTACGTTAGAGACAAATAAAAAATGTGGCTATTTTATTTACACAATAAAATTCTTATCATTAAAAAGACGCGATTATCATAAGGAAAAGACGCATACTTCACAAAGCGCAACACGATCATCAAACAAAAAATCACTCTTTATTAAAATTAAGAATAGGAGAGGTACACTTAGATTTACTAATTTGGCTTTAGTAATAAATTCTGGGTTGAATGATCAAATGGTAAGGACCAGTTTTCTAACACAGTCACCAACAAGTAAGCAAGCACTTCGCTGATTTGATGGTTTTACGTTTGAATGAAATAACACGATTGCGGGCATAGACCAATTATTGACATAAAAATTTAAAGCATTCAATAAGTGCGATTACCTAAAGAAAAGTTCACAACGATATTTTGAAAGTAGTTTCGAGAGTATCAGAATAAAAGTCTTGGCATATCAATGAAATAAAAATTTAAATAGTGGTATCAGATACGAATCTGGCTTCGGAATTAATTTAAAAGTGGAATCCTCGATTAAAGGCTTCCTTTGATGGATAATCAAATTTATCTTACTAGAATTCAATCTTTCAGTAAAGGATTACATCCTAAAAGAGAATCCTCGAGGAATTGTCATTCTTCTAAAATTTATTTTTTCTTCAGTTAAAAGTTTTCAACTTAAACAGTAGAAATAAATTTAATCAATTAATGAATAAAAGTAGGAAATCAACTAAACCATTATTTGTCAATTACATGAATTTATTTAAAGCAAACTTGTTTCAACTAAAATTTATTGGGATAGGTAGAGAATATAAATGCTGCCGTTATCACGTAGCGTTTATACAGCAGCACTCTAATTAATATAGCATATGTTTGACATTTGCAAAAATTGTTTTATAATTAAAGTTGCGTTCTTTAAATACTTTAATGAACATAAACATGAGGTCACTATGACCTAACGTTGTAAGATGAGCAACAGTTATTGTAAGACAATGCAACAGCTATAAACTATTCTAACGTTCAAACACACTTCTTTGTAGTGATGAATGCTAACAAATCCGTACTGTTTTGCTTATTTTATACTTTAAATGTGATGGGAAATAACGTCGAACTAAATCAAAATTTGTATTCTCAACCTGTTTATTCATTTATCAAACTTTGCAATGTTAGTATCAATCAATGTGCATAAGTCACGCAGTTATGACTAACTCTACAAAAAGGTTTCGAAACTTTATTGCATAAATTTGCGCTCATCTTAAAATAAACGCAAATTTGCGTTTAAGATACTATTCATTAGATATTGGAGTCAAAAGAATTTAATACATTATCTATTTGTGGACCAGACGACCCCAGTATTAGGAATGTATCATCAACATTACGAACCCGAAATAAGAGTGTAATAGGTTTATCAAAACCGCCCTATTGTAAAAATACATTATCACCACAACGGACCCAAAATTAGAATGTAATAAGTTTATCCCCGAATAAATGTTATCCCAATATTGCAGATATGTCAGAAAAGAGCGGCGCCAACGGATATCCAATTTAAATAGAATCTAGCCAACATCAACCTGATAAAAATATAATTTTTTGATAGCAGAAGCAAGCGGAATATAAAAATATTTCTTATTTCGTCGTTCTTTATCCAAAATTCAAGGTAGAAATATAAAATGAATTAAGTTATTTAATTTTTAGAATTAATGATATTAAATGAGGTTTATATCAAAATATAAATATTAGAGTCATATCAATCAACATGAATTACTAGTAAAATCAGATAAGTATGGATGATAGTAAAATCAGATAAGTTTTTTCCTTTGAAGTAGAAAAAAGCTTTTCAATTATTTCAGAAATGTTTTCAACGCGTTTATCATGATCGCTTTATCTATCGCATTTCTTCGTCACGTTTATGAATTTTACGGGTTTTTTTATCTGGGAATTACCAGATCTTACTGGTAAGATATGGTACTCATACCATATGTATGTAATTCTCTGAGCTTTATTTAATGACAACAACATGGAATAGAACATAATATACCTAATTTACAAAATAGCTATAAAAAACTAAGATTCAAACAGGAAATCATCTTCCTCAGGAGGTACAGCTCCTATACTACTTTTCAAGAAGGAAAAAAATGGCAGCTACAGAAAAAGGGAAATGATGACTTTTCAAGAAAGGGAAATGGCAGCTTGTAAGGGGAAAGGCTTAAGTGGCCTCTCTGTTGGAGCTGGGGTAGGGAGGACAACCTTACCTATGCTGGATTCAAACAAAAGGTTTAGCTACCATTCTCTGAGCTTTATTTAATGACAACAACATGGAATAGAACATAATATAGCTAATTTACAAAATATCTAAGAAATTAGCTATTTTGAAAAAACTAAGATTCAACAAATTAAAACTCTAAATGTAACGTGTAATAAATGATTTAATGTTACTTGCATAAAATGATGGAATTTAATATTGAAAAAAACAAAGCCATTAAATTCAGCATATGGATTTATTAAATATATCATTTACTTATCATTTGAGAGTGTCGTAAAGCTGATTGTTACTTCCGAATGGGAACCAGTGCTAGCGTAATACTTCAAGATCACGAAATTGAAGAAATTCAAACTGCTACTGGTAAATATAAAAACATTTTAAACTTGCTACAAACTATTTTGTTAAGGTTTCCGACCTAAACAAATTCACCGACTATTTAACCGTTTTAAGCATCTAGATAAACAGGATACTGGTTTCTTATCCAGGGAGGATTTACTCAGCATACCTGAAGTTAATATCAACCCACTGGGTGAACGTCTAGTTGATGTAATGATCGAAGATTATGGAGAAAACGGATCAATCAATTTCCGTCAATTCGCTAGTATTTTAGCACAATTTAAACAGTCGAAACATACATCAGGGCAGGACGAGACTACTAACGCGTGTGCTAATTCCCGTAATGAATACTATCCTGTTATGTCTCAATTAAATAGCAGAGAAAATAAATTGGCGTTTCTGTTCAACGTAAGTTCACATTTGTATATATTCGATTTTATAAGCAAGACTTAAGTGTAATCTAATTTTAACTTAAAGTACAATTTATTTTTTCGATCTAAGTGTTATTAATTTATATAATTTCAAGCGTTTTAAAAATGTAAAAGGAATTTATATTTGATGAAATTAAAATATCAAAAAATTATAACATAAAATTAATCAAACTTACTAAAAGACTATTGATAAAACTTTGATATAACTTTGTCTTTATTTACCTTATTTAAATAATAAGTAATAATATTAATAATATTATTATTTTAATAATAATATTAATAATAATATTTTTTTTAAAGAAAAATTTTTATTTTCGTAAAACATACAAGAATGTGTCCAAAAGTAAAGAACTAAAGAATTCAAAAATCCAATCATAAGCTAAGTTATTTCTCTTTAATTCGAATCTTCCGGCTTTCGTGACATCTCTTCTGTTGATCGAAAATGATCGTGAATAGGTTTTCCATATGTAGAGCGTGGCGCTCTTAAACAGGCAGATGCAGCACGAGCTAAGGCAAATGAAATTTTCTCTCGTACATTTTTTATTATTTGAGGATATGGGAGTTCGCGTTTTGAGCTTAATTTTGACGCTATTTGCTTCATTATCCTATTAGATTCCTGACTTGATCCTCCTGAAGACGAAAAAATTAACGGACTGAAATGCGCCTGTTCTAAACTTAAAATTCGCTCTCCATACTTCGAAATTTTTCGTTTTTCATGGTATTCAAAGTCAGCCTTACACTCAGTTCGGGAGTTAGAGGGAGCATGTACATTAAATATTGCGACATCCAAAAATGTCCGCTCAAACCGGACATTATATTATAATATCAAACCGGATATTATAATATTAATAATAATATTATTAATATTATAATATTAATAATCCGTAAAAATTTCCGCTTAATAGTTTAAGTTTTTTTAATTTATTTTTAATAAGATTGTGTAAATTAATAAAATTGTGTTTATAAAATTTCATTATTATTTAAAGGTGAAATGGGGCGAAGTTTTTGAGAAGATGATTGACACTTTGATAGCGAACATAATATTGTGTTGATTTATATATTTTACTATTTTCTGCTTGATGTTATTTTTATAGTAACCTAGTTTAAAATATGTATCTATTAAATTATTTAAATGATTTTGAAGACAATATCATAACATATTGTTGCAATTCTTAAAATTTTATTATTTAATGTATTATATTTTATATTATATGGTATGCAAAAATATGTTTATTATTTAGAAACATATTTTGCTCATTAAAAATATGTTTCTTGTAATTTTTTGTCCTTTTGTGTATATTTGTCTATTCAATGATGTTGTATAAACTTATCCAACATATAGTTGGATAAGTATATGTTGGATAAGTATAAGTACTTATACTTATACTTATATAAGTATAAGTATATGATTTATACATGTGACTATTTTCTGTTTGAGTTTATATCTTATTGATATAATTTTGTGTTGATTTATACATTTAATTATTTTCTGTTTATATTGTTTGTACGATATTAATGAGGTAATATCATCGGAAACCATATTTTATTCGTTTCTGAATTGTCTCGAGGCTTGCCTTGATTCATTAATTCGTATTCAGCGATCTAATGAAATTGGCGGTATTATTAACTTTAGATAAAATGTTTATTTTATCTTAAAGTTCTTAGAATTAAATTAAAATTATTTAATGTATTATATTTAATATTATATCATATGAATAAAATATCAATCCATTAAATTATTTAAATAACATTGAAGAAAGCCAATATCATTACATATTGTTGCAATTCTTAGAATTCCATTATTTAATGTATTATATTTTATATTATATGGTATGCATGAATGCTCATGCAAAAATATGTTTCTTGTAAATTTAAATATGTCATCTTTACGATATAAATTAATAGTAGTTTTAGTTAATGTTAATTTAATGTTCATATCTAGATATACACCTTCTTTATCATTAATATTGGTTTTGTTAAGAATAAGGCTTTCTGGATAAATGTGCTCACTTATAGAATAAAAATTAGTTAAATACATATGTGTATTTTATATTTCAAAACATATTTTATATTTTTTAAACTGTTATGAACAAATTCATATTCTATAAAGCTTAAAAACAAGTCAGCTATAATTGGGCTACTATTACCATTAATTGGAACACCTTTTACTTGTCTAAATATAGATGTCCTACTTTTAAATAATTTTGATTTATCAAAATATTTAAGATTCTATTAATTCAATTTTATCCATATATTTATATTTATTTGATGGTTTAATTTTTGTTAGATAGGCGTTATAATTATTATAACATATATATGTATATCTTTTTCCGAATATAAGGTTAATTAATTTTACTAACGCTTCTTTAATATCTACTAAATCTAGATTTGTATAAAGCGTACTAAAATCGTATGTATTTATATTTTGAAAATTTATTCCTTTTATCTGTTCTAGATTTTACTTGTGCTTTATTCTCACGGAAACGAATAGCAATTTATTAATTTATTAATTTTTATTAATTTATTTATTAACAAATTAATAGCCAAATGCCACATTTATAAATGTGGCCATTGCGAACAAACGACTACGAATTTACTTATACTTTTATAAGTGAATTTACTTGTAGATGAGACTTCTTAATATAAAGTCTCATTACTTCTTATTAATGTTAATATGATATATAATCAAGCCAATATAAAGTTTATTTCTTCGCGAACACAAATAAATTAAAAATACAAGACACAAAGAGCTACAATTTGTGCAGCCCTTTGTTGTCTTGTATTTTTTACATATACTTTTATATATTTTAAGACTGCCACGAGGTATTCGAATATAACTGCCATACTGTTAAGTTCGTTACAAGTTTCTTAACTGAATATACATGACAGGTGATAACTGGTAATAAAAGTAACTGATGTTGATTCATATTTTAATTTGGCATTTTGGGACAGGATCAATGAAGCACCAATTTATTTTGATAGCTGCTTGCTCATCACAAATGAGCAAGCAGCTGTTTTACAAAACCTTATTCAAATTATTATGAACAGTTTGTTCGTTAACTCTTGTTAAAAATCGTGCATGTAATACTCAACTATACACAATGGCAGTTTCAATTTCATTGTTACATCGAGCTGATGTTGAGGTAAATGTTGAATTCTGCGACTTGCAAGAAAATGAGCAATTGAATTTTTGTACATTGTAACGTAAATTTGGCAACAAGCAATAGAACAAACACGAATGTCAATAGAAAGAACAAAAGTATGAAAGAAAATATAGCTAAAGTAAAACAAAAACAATATTAGAATAAATAACAATATTAGAAACAATATTAGAATATAATTAGAATATTTATTAGAATATATTAGAATATTTATTCTAATAATATTATTATATTAATCTTATTATTAATAATATTTTTCTAATAATATATTAGAATATTTGTATTCTCAAATTATCCATAAAGTTAAAGTCGAAATTAATCCAAGGAATAACACCATGATATTAACATAATTAAAAGATCTTTCGGCAATCACATCATTGATTTGTTGCTCGCAAGTCACTTACGATATCCATAACAAGAATGCATACTAAAATAATTTAGTAAAATTATAGGATCTACTGAGTCAAAGACGTTTTCCTAATATAGTTTTTGATCATTTTGCGATGTTCACTAATGATCCCACAAATAAAGCAATTAAATTTGCTCAAATTTGTATAATTTGCTTTAATGCTTCGTTAAAAGTTTTTAACTTTTAAAAAAGAAATTTAAAAAGAAATTTTCCCTATGCCAGCGTACATCGATTATGAAAATCATGCAATCCAATAAAATATAAAATTTTTATAACTAACAAGGATATTTCAAAATTTGAAGGAAATAAATTACTAAATTAAAAAATTTAAATAAATTAAATTAATCTATTCAACAAATTAATTTGATAAACAAATTAATTTGAAAGTGAAATCTTTTCTGAAGGTAATATGTGGCACAGAATATTTATAATATACTTCAAATTAATTTTGCTTATATCTTAAACCTCAATTATAAATATAGGCAGACTTCAAATATTTTGTATTTTCAAATAAGTCAATGTTTAATAACCATTAATAGAAAATATTTATGAAACTATAACACTCAAAATTCCATCGCTTAGGAACTCAATGAGTACAAATCTCTCAAATTTGCTTCTTGGAGATAATTATATATCTATATTTAATATAAAGATTATATTTAATTTTATCTTTATTTCATATAATTATATAGTTTTCTTTAGCTAATTATATTTTTATTTTATAAAATTATATAATAATTTATTGCTAATTACATATTTATTTTATAAAATTATAAAATTATTATTTATCTAATTATCTCTATTAAATATTAAACAATAATCTTGATAAACCAGTGAGATCCGTAGGATTTTGAAGTTATTATGGTGGTGCACCAAGTTATTTGAAATACCAACGTTTTATACCATCTTATGCGTTGCTAATGATATATTGTTATTCTAAGCTAGTAGACTATTAATTTGACATTATAATTATTTAAAACCCTTAAAGTTTATTCAAGAAATATAAAAATGGGATGTAGATGGAATGATATTAATCATTTCATAACTCCATTAATGAGTAAATTAGTTGATGTAATCATCCATTAATTGATGTAATCACTTGATGTAATCACTTTACAGCTATACGATCGCGATCATGATGGACAAATCGATAAGAAGGAACTTCTTGACGTGCTGAAAATGATGGTAATTCTTTAAATTCCAATTTATTCTTGCTATATCCACTGAATAAATCTTTGATTAGTTTGATTTATTACTTGAGTATATAACGTCACTATTAAAATTTTGTGAAAAATTTAAATACTAAAATTGCGAATGTTTTAATATACGATTAGTACGTTTAATACGATTTTTATTCAAACATCTCTTAAACTGGTTCAATCGTTTATAGCCTCTTTTCTACTATTCGGGATACCTGATTAATGTCTAGACAATGAAAATATAAAAAGTAATGATCAGAAAATCCAAATTCTTAATTATCCCAGTTTCCATTGATTGCTCCTCTTTCCTAGTTTACGTGCCTTCAGCAAATACTTCCTGATACACTTTATCCTGACCGCCTTTGTACAAGCTCTTGTGTTATGTTTGGCAGTCAATATCATTGCCTAGATATGATAACTTGAAATTATCTTCATCCATTTGGTCCTTATTGAGTTAGACAATGTTCTCTTCTTGATTGCTAGTAGTTGTCGAGCCAGTTATATAATATATTAATGAATATATGTATTTTCACCATTAAAATGTATTTTTATATTATTTTTAAGAAGCAGGAAACTGCATAATTGAACACAATGCATATAATACTTGACTTTACATTAAAATCGTTAGAAATTCAAATTTAAAGACACGTATCCATAAAATCATAAGGTTCTGTATCAACTATCATAATGATTACGAAAATCTAAATCCGAAATAGCGTTAAAGAAGTTTGTTTTTATTAAATTTAATTTGATAGTTATCAATTGGGAATTGTTTAGTCCGTCGTTTAGAGAGACAGAACAATTGTAACAAATAAAAAATTGGCTTACTATCACATTATCTTATTCGTAGACATTGTTATTCTTATTTGTTAGACATTCAAAATTCAAATTGTCAGTTAAACCATTAAAATATATAAGGCTTTAGCTAATACCTCGAGAGCCCTTGAGATCCAAATCATATTCCACGGACATCTAAATTCGAGGACATAATATATTGAAGAGCAATTATTTAAGTGGCCAACTATAAAATCTGAATATTGTATAAGGAGATCTTGATAAAGTATGTCTTAATATACGGATTAACTATAAGGTAATATAATCTAAAGGTTTTCATATAAAATATCAGACTATGCGATTATCGTAGAGAAATCCTCATTTAAAACCGACCATATGTTGTTTCGACATGTTTTTCTAATGATCAATGGCTTATAAGGACTCCTAAATTAATTCCAATTAGCATTTAATTAATTGAAACCGTGTTTAATCGGTTATAAACGATTATAGTTTATCAAGAGAGAGTGTGTGAGACCATTCCGCGTGAATTATGTACGCAATCATTTTTAGCCAGACGCGGAAGAACGACGATAACAGTAGCAAGTACCGTTTCGTCATCACAATGACTCATCAGTGCCAGATCCCTCCCACTGCTGGATCCAGAGGAGGACTGGCAGACGGCACACGAGTCATGTGTATGAAGTATTAGAAAGACCTCTGGTAACTTCACATTGAGTGCAAAATCAGCAGTACTGCTTCACCAAATATAATCATTAGCAAAAGCACTGTCAAATGCCAGCGCATGTCTCTTGAATATCGGCTAAGTTAAATCATGAATATCAAAAGAGAGTGAGACCAATCTGCGTGAAATACGTTGTTATCATTGAAGCCAGACGCGGAAGAACGGTAGCAAGTACCGTTTCGTCATCACAGTAACTCATCAGTGCCAGATCCCTCCCACTACTGGATGCAGAGGAGGACTGACAGATGGCATACGAGTCATGTGTATGAAGTACCAGAAAGATTTCTGGTAACTTCACATTGAGTGCTAAATCAGCACTACTGCTTCCCCTTCGTGAAGCAGTAGTGCTTCGTTTACTTTTTTATATTTTACTTTTTATTTGTTATTGTTGACCTATGGACTTTGTATTACTTTCTAGGTAATATTATTAAAAAATAATTTCCCGGTAATATATAACCTCTGTCAGAAATACTGAATGTATTATTAATACGACATTATTTTTCTGTTAATCAGTTAATAGAAATTATTGTCTTCAATTTTTGCCAATACTGCAGAATATAATGAAAAAATGAAATATTATATTAAAAATGTAATTCGAAGTTTGTAGTACAGATAAAAACAATTGTATATTTTCCAGAGTGGGATATACACACAGATGATAATATCAGGTAATATAGCAAGGAAACGTTATTAAAAATGAAATTCGAAGTTTGTAGTACAGATAAAAACAATACATTGATAAAAATGAAAGATATTTATTATTAATGATATTGTGGTAAATATCATGACAAAAATAAAATCATGACTTGGTTTTTCTTCATTTATTGGATTATCCGAAAACGTTGATTAAATTTAACACAAAAGTAATCGTGTAAATTTTATATTTATTATGCTTTATTCAGGTAGGTGGCAATATCGATGATCGTTCCTTAAATGAAGTTGCCGAGAACACAATAAGAGAATTAGATGACTCGTCTAAAGGCGTAATTACATTTGAACAGTTTTGCAAAAGCCTAGATAAGATAGATTTGGAAACCAAAATGTCAATGAAATTTATGAACTAGCGGAAGAATGAACACTATTTTATTGTTTGAAAGACGTGGGAATTTTTTGTTTTAGTGACGTCCGGTAGAATTTCATAAAGCAAATATTTGAACACATGTATGAGAAATGTTTGCATATATTATGTTGCTTCGTCATTTCAGCTGTAACAAGAATAATTTCTGTTTTCAATTTTTTATTTTTTAAATGGTATGTGAAAAACTGTCTTCGAAACTGTTAATATTTAGATCGAACTAGCCATGATGTCGAGATAATAATTCTCAATGTAAATCTCATTTAATACACATCATGACTTAAAATAGTTATTGCTAAATTATCAGAGAGAGAAATTATAAAGTTTGAAAGAATTAAAAATAATTAATTTTATTTTTCAAATGTTATTACAAGATAATTTAAAGGAATCAGACGTCGGCTTTCGTACTTTGGCTTTTATACGTTTAAATACGAATTATTAAAGATAAACTTTAACGTAAAATAAAATTTTCAATATTAAAAATTATTTACTTGGAATTATAGATTCTACATTTAATTATTTACTTGGAATCAGTAAAAGATTAAAAATAATAAATTTATAAAATTTCGCAATTACTACCATACATTGTACAGATCAGTGTACAATGATGTGCCACGATGTCGATAATAATTCTCAATGTAAATCTCATTTAATACACATCATGACTTAAAATAGTTATTGCTAAATTATCAGAGAGAGAAATTATAAAGTTTGAAAGAATTAAAAATAATTAATTTTATTTATTTTTCAAATGTTATTACATGATAATTTAAAGGAATCAAACGTCGGCTTTCGTACTTTGACTTTTATACGTTTAAATATGAATTATTAAAGATAAACTTTAACGTAAAATAAAATTTTCAATATTAAAACTGATCACTGATTTCCAAGATTTTCGATTCTTGGCCTTTCAACGGAGACACGATTACGTAAAATTGATTGACAAAGCACACAACCACCTTGTCTGCGGTGTAAACACGCAATTAAAGTTTTATGCGCACGTAATGTTGATGTGGAATATTTAGTTTTGATTTAAAAAATAAGTAGACTCAGTTATCTGATCTGATTTCTTCTACTGACAAGTTATTGACTCGTGAACTTTGTTTTCCCTGTAATATAACCTCTATCGGAAATACTAAAAACTTGTATTTTTGATACGACATTTATTTTTCTGCTTATTTTCAAGTATGCTTGGTGAAGTAAGTTTGGTTATTTTTATTTCTATTTCTTATATATTCGCTCTTATAAGAGTGAATACATGAGTTGGAGAGAGGAATATTCTCTCTTTACGTGATCTTCTCAACAACTGAAGGAATTAGGAGAGAAGCTTCACAAGTAATCAAATGGATAGCAGCAAAAGATTCGATGCGAACGGGACCAATATTCTGATTGTTTCACATTTGCGCACGATATTCAGCATTGCAATCGCTCGAACAGTCTCAATGTGCATTCGAGCAACTCGAATTCCTGCGTCTCAATTGTATCGCAACGACTATACAGAAGAAAGGGCATAAAATAGAGGATCAACAATTACTCATAACTGACATTTATATAAATGACCCATTTGCGGGAAGCAGTGGACTGTAAATTGTGCAAAAAGAAATTATATATTTAAAAAATTCTTATAATGGAGAAGTAACAAAATATTATTATTAATATTATTTACACTATGAGCTTTAAAAAAAGTTTGAGATAAAATAACATACACTGTGCATCCGGAATCTGTGGTCGGGACAACGAGTTTAAACCAAAATTCAAGCAGTCATCCCGAGATACAAGGGCTCTGACTAGTGTGCATATTATTTGGTTTCTAATAAACACAATAAAATAACATACAGCTGCTTAATAAACTACTTACAAAATCACTGAATTATAACTGATTACAATCAAATTTACATCATCAATTTCCTCTAACATACATACACTATAACACACAAGCATGCCTCGAGGTGTCCCATCCTCTACATACAAATGCTGTACGTGTAATGGGTAGGCAGCTAAATGCAAAAACTGTAAATGTGCAAGAGCGAAACATCCTTGTACAAATTGTTCGGCAGCACACTGCCTTAATAAACTCGAAAATCCTGCGGATATTACCAATATAAACACAAATCATTGTAACGATGGACATCGGAATAACACCTTTAATAACGAATACGTCCATCCAATCCAACCAGTCCACAACGACGACATACAATGTGAAGCGTCAATATCTCATCAAAACAGTGCTTCACCTGAATACATCGATGTGATGTTCACGGAAGTGGCACTCTGGAAGCCGAATTTGTTAAGACTACCAAGGTGTCAAGCGTCGAAATCGTTTATTTCCGAAATGGCTCGCATCTATGAATTTGCAGCATCTGACAGTTGTTCTCTTAAATTGGCGATTATTTTACCTCAACTCGTGCTACAACGATGCCGAAACTCAAAAATGAAGCAAACAAAAGAACTTATACAGAGAAGGATGGAATCTTGGCAGACCGGTAATTATGATGCGCTACTAGGCGAAGCCCGCTATCTGCAATATCAAAATTCCAAAAGAAACAAAATTGATAATATCGAGGACGACTGGCGTCGCTCATTCAGAAAGCTCGTTCTTAACGGGCGTTTGACAACTGCCGTAAGGTTATTGGATTTGGAACCTGGAGTTGGTATACCTTTGGATATCGATGATGCTATTGAAGAATAAACAGTACGGCAACTTCTTCTCGACAAGCATCCAGAGCCTGCATTACTTGACGAAGATGCCATCCTTTCTTCCCCCTTGAAAAACGATGCAGTCTTCCATCCGATAGCATTCGACTCGATTGACGCAGATTCAATTATCACGGCTGCTTGTAGAATGAGTGGTGGTGCAGGCCCATCTGGCCTTGATGCGAAGGCATGGATCGCAATGCTATCTACGTTTGGAACTGAGTCGCGAAATCTAGCGGATGCACTGGCTCTCTTCTCAAAGCATTTGTCAACTTGTAAAATACCTAAAACTTCGATGGAGGCTTTTACCACAAGCCGACTAATTCCACTAAGCAAACTTCATGGCATTCGTCCAATAGGTATCAGGGATGTCTCCAGAAGAATTATTTCGAAGGCCATACTCAAAGTTGTTCAGCCTCAGCTGCAACACGCATGTGGTTCTATACAATATTGTGCATCACATCGGGCCGGAACTGAATGTGTTATTCATGCTCTGAAAACACATCTTTCTAATGAGAACAACATACTTCTCACCATCGACGCGGACAATGCTTTTAATCGCATTAATAGAAAATTGGCTTTACGTAATATGCCTTATATTTGTCCAGCATTATCAGTCGTATTGTCAAACTTGTATAGAGATCCTACTCGAATGGCTACAGGAAACGAATACATATGGTCTTCAGAAGGATTTACACAGGGTGATGTTTTTTCAATGGCTGCTTTCAGTGCCGCAACGCTACCATTAATATACCGGCTTATAAAAAAATGCCCCAATGTTGAACAATTATGGTATGCTGATGATGGTAATATGGTTGGTCCGCCTAGTATGGTTAAGGCGGCTTTCAAAATGTTAATGTTGCTTGGTCCGAAGTATGGTTTTTACATCAATCCCGAAAAATGTAAAATCTACTCTAACGGATATGACAGTACATCGCTACAAACAGAATTCAGTGACACCAATATTCCGATAATGGAAAACGGTGTGAAAATTCTTGGTTCCCCGATCGGTAAATACGCTTACGTTAAGCAGTTTGTATCATCATTTGTGCAGGATATATCGAATTCCATTGAACGGTTGGTAGATATGGGTGAACTCGATGTTCAGGTTGCGTATACGGCTTTTATCAGATCAATTCAGCACAAATGGTCGCATCTCCTGAGGACTTGTGAATGTTCTGTAGATTGGATTGGTCCTCTGTCTGAAAGAATAAAAATGATGATATCTAAGCTGTTTAATATCGATCTTTCAAGTGATGAATTTATATGGAGAACGCTTTGCCTCAGTTACAGGGACGGTGGCGTAAGTATACGTGATCCTTCAGCATTGGTTCAATCGGAATATGAATCATCTACTTCCCTATGCGCTCCATGTTTGGAAGGTTACTCCGGCGAATCACTAAAAGGAAAACAAGATACGATAATTAAACTAATCCGCGCTCAAAATATCTCCCGTTGTAAAATTAATCGCAATAATATTCTCGATAATTGCAATCATTTATTGAGAAGGTCAATAGAACACTCGTCAGTCAAAGGTGCATCATCATGGCTTTCAGTTTATCCATCGCATGAAAGGAATTCAAGGCTAAGCAACGATGAATTTCGAGACGCTATGGCGGCGCGATACGGTTTTCTTCCAAAAAGCGCTCCGTCCTATTGTCAATGTGGTACAGTAAATTCTCTGGCGCACTCGCTTTCGTGTTCACTTGGTGGACTTCCATCTATGAGACATGACGTGGTACGGGATTTCTTAGCATACACGCTTACTGAAATATGTCCATCTGTACAAATCGAACCTCGACTGGCGCCTGTTTCTTCAAATGTAACTTTCTTGAAACAAACAACTACTAAGGATAAAGAAGCGAGATTGGACATATCATGCAACGGATTGTTTGGTGACAAGACGGAACGTACTTTAATAGATGTTTGCATTTTTAATGCGCTCGCGCCGTCGAATTTATCAAGGAATCCAAGTGCGTGTTTTGAGTATCACGAAAGCCGAAAAAGAAATAAATATCTAGAAAGAATAACCGAAATTGAAAGAGCATCTTTCATTCCTGTTGTATTGTCGAACTCTGGAGGTGCAGGTAAGGGCACGGAAAGTCTTCTGAAAAAAATCGCGAATACTATCGCCGAAAGAGCAGAGGTTAAGTATTCGGATGTAATTTCAACGCTGCGTTGTAGAATAGGCATCCGTCTCGCAAGGATGGTATCCCGGTGCATTAGAGGATCCAGATCGGCGTTTCATCGTCCAGTTTTTGCATAACTACACATACAGATAATTATTTTTTTTTGAATTGACAAATAGGGCCCATTAGAGGGTTACCTTTAATTTTATGTTTTACTAATAAAGAAAATAAATTAAAAAAAAATTATTACATGTTAAAAAAAAAAAAAATTACACTATTAGTGGAAATTTTTAACGGAGGGATAAACAATATGTCTCGCGTTAGAATAAGGTACACAAGATAATCAAATTTTATCAGAGGAAATGCGTCATTAGCGCGTATTTGACCAGCTCCCATATTGGGTCTGGGAATATATGCCGAAACTTGATAGCATAGCAGTTCCTCATGATGACCTCTAATCCTAATTCTAATACACCGTCTTATTAGTCAATTCATAAAAATTGACTTTTATTTTAAATTTCAATTTTTTATTTTAACTTGATATGAATTATAAAAAATCTTATAACAATTATTTACATCTGAAATATTAATTTATTTAAGAGTATGTTTATTTCATTAAATATTTCTAGGATAATTAAAAAATATCCCTTTTCCGTCCGTATTGATACTTATGCTAATTAAAATTAAAATTGTATTCAGATACTTAACTACTTCAGATTTTTTTTAATCTGTCAAAATTAATTAAGTTATTTGTAATAGACACATTAAACAAATCAAATCAGCTAACAGAGATATAATCATAAATGATAATAACATAATAATAATGTTAAATCAAAATTTAATAATTAAATAATAAAATAAATAGATTTGTTTTATTATTTGTTATAAGATTTTATATAATTCAATTTATATTTTATAATTCAATTTTATAAACTTATAAGCAATAATAATCCTTATTAAAACTTATATCAAGTTGAAATAAAAAATTGAAATTTAAAATCAAAGTCATTTTATGAATTGACTAATAAATAACAAACGTTGTATCAGAATAAGGATTAGAGGTCACCAGGAGTAACTGCTATGCTATCAGCGGTCTTTCGATTTTAAATTTTGCTAAATCAAATAATTATTTGCTAATAAATAATTTTTAGAGCTGGATAAAGGGAAAGACGTAATTATTTTTGATATTTTGCTGACTACTGTTAGCATCTTCAGAAAATTAGTAATCTTCTGAAGATGCTAACAGAAGTTAGCGAAATATCAAAAATAATTTATTCTTTCGTTTGATCCAGCTCCAATAATTATTTATCAGTAATTGATTACTATCAACTATTTAAAATAAAATAAATAATAGTTATAAGATTTTTTATAAATAATTATAAATAAAAACTAATTATATAAGAATTTATACAATTTATACTTATATCAAGTTAAAATACAAAATTGAAATTAAAAATAAAAGTCATTTTTTTAAAATTGACTAATAAATAACGGACAATGTATCAGAATAAAATTATAGGTCATCAGAAGGAACTGTTATGCTATAAGGTTTCGGTCCCTAATTCCTCTACCCAACATAGCAGCGGGGCCAAATACACGCTAATGATGTATTTCCTCTGATAAAACTATCTAGTATCTTATTCTAATACAAAGTATATTATTTATTATCCATTCATAAAAATTTGCCATTTAAGAGTTTAAATTTATTCTTTATATTATTGTGTTGATTTATATATTTATATAAGGTTTCGATCCCTAATTCCTCTACCCAACATAGCATCAGGGCCACACACGTGCTAATGACGAATTTCATCTGATGAAATTTGATTATCTAGTATCTTATTCTAATTCAAAGTATATTATTTATTATCCATAAAAATTTCCCGCTAATGATTTTAAATTTATTTTTAATAATATTGTGTTGATTTATATATTTTACTATTTTCTGTTTGATGGTATTTTTATAGTAACCTAGTTTAAAATATGCATCTATTAAATTATTTAAATGATTTTGAAAACTAATATCGTTACAAATTGTCGCAATTCTTAAAATTTCATTATTTAATGTATTATATTTTATATTATGTGGTATGCATGAATGCTCATGCAAAAATATGTTTCTTGTAAATTTAAATGTCATCTTTACGATATAAATTAAAAGTATTTTTAATTGATGTTAATTTAATGCTCATATCTAGATATATACTTTCTTTATCATTAATATTGGTTTTATTAAGAATGATGCTACCTGGATAAATTTGTTCGCTTATTGAATAAAATTGCTAGAATTAAATACACATATTTATCAATGTATCTAAACATTTTCATATCTTTATATAATTTAGATTTGCTTTTTAAACAGTTATGAACAAATTCATATTCTATAAAGCTTGTCTAAATATAGATATCCCTACTTTTAAATAATTTTGATTTAAAATATTTAAGACTTCTATCAATTCAATTTTATCCATATATTTATATTTATTTGATGGTTTAATTTTTGTTAGATAGGCGTTATAATTATTATAACATATATATGTATATCTTTTTCCGAATATAAGATTAATTAATTTTACTAACGCTTCTTTAATATCTACCAAACCTAGACTTGTATAAAGCGTACTAAAATCGTATGTATTTATATTTTGAAAATTTATTCCTTTTGTCTGTTCTAAAAATTCTTTTGTAGAATTAATACTGAAATAGTGTTTTATACCAGTATTAATTTCGATTACCTTGCAATATTTTTTAAAATATGCTTTAATTACTTTAAGTATTTTATTCATATAGACAGAAAGTGGTTTTAATGTACATTTAAACGCACTACATATGAACCTAGGTTTTATTGGATTTTTATGTAATTTTGGATTCCAATATAATATAGGTATAGTTTTATTATCTAGTTTTAAAAATGTGTGTAATACTTAATTACTTTAAGTATTTTATTCATAAATACAGAGCGGTTTTAATGTATATTTAAAACTTATATATGTTTTATTTGATTTCTAATATTTGCACATTAAAAATATGAAAGAAATATTTTTTTGATTAGAAATATTTGCATATTTCTAATAAATTGCACATTAATTGCAAATTGTTTTGAAAATGCTCATGTTTTTATTTTAATGTAATTATTTATGTTTATAATTATTTAATTAAATAAAATTTTAATAAAATTTTATTTTATTTAAATTTTTTTAATTAATGAAAAGGTTCAGTTCAATATGTCAATAGTTGCTGATATAATCATCAGTAGCTGTTGAATATCATAATTCCTGATGATGTAAAACATCCTAACTAATAGTTCCTGATGATGATAGCAGCAGCTATTGCAATATTAAACTGAGCCTTTATATCGAATAAATTGTCGTTTCGTTGGTTACATTCTATAAATAAATTGCATATATTAAGTCGTTATGGTTTTTCTTTTAAAATTTATATAACATTTTAAAACGTTTTCCATTTTACAGTCCAAATCAAAAGTAAATACATTAGTCATGTATCAGTCATTTACCATGAAAATTAGTCATTTTGGAAAGCATATTAGTCATTATAAGTGAATACTAAAAGTTAGCAATCTGTCAGGATTATAGGCCTAGTACACATTTAAATATAAATTCACATAGACGAAACGTAAGGATGATCAATAATTGGATAAGATCAATATCTAGTCGGATATGTAAACAATAAATTGTTAAGTAAGCGGTCAGCAATAAACGCATATTCTAGAATTTGTATGCGCGTCATGCCAAATGAATATGTTCCTTTAACATTTTTAATATTGTTGATCCGTATAAATACTGATTTAAATATTGAGTGTTTTGTTCACTTTGTGATTTTCATTTCAAATAAAATTAAAAAGTTTTTATCGACAGTAAAACAAAATTGAAAAGAATAAATACATAAAGGTTTTAATACAAAGACAGTTTTGATACAATTTCTGTTGATCAGTAAAGACAATACATGAACGATTCGAAAAACTTAGAATCCAAAGAACGAGATGGACCAGGAAGACAAAAAATCGAATATATAAAAGTGGCATGACTATTAGGCATGTCATCAACATTAGAAACATGCAGTTAGTTAGACAACGACATATCATTTGGTTATATGAATTTAACTTGTATTATTATGTTATTTGACATAATATAACGTTTGCTTTATTGATCTGATGTATCCAGGTCATTAGCTGATCTATTGTCACGCTTGCCATCATCAACAACTTCGCGAGATCCTCGACGCTTACCAACAATATCACTGTCATCGCGCTCATCCAAATCAGACCCACTTGTCATACTTCTGGATCGTCTATTATAACGTCGGCGATGACTACGGAGGTGCTGATGATCGCTATTACGATCATCTTCTTCCTTAAGTGAATCGTCACGGCTATCTCTTCGTTGACGCCGTCTTCGATCCTCGTCGTCCATAGAATCATCACCGCTGCCTGGTGAACTATTACGACATAATGATTTTCGATCGCTGCTTCTCTTTCGCTTGCTACGACTTCTACTCTTGTCTTGACGGTGTCGTTCACTGCTTCTTTTCTTGCTAGAACTTTTCTGCTTTCGTTGACGTTGGTCATCATCACTGCTAATACTGCGGCTATGACGTTGGTCATTATTACTGCTAATGCTGCGATTGTTTCGATTCCGAAAACTATTTTTCATGTCTCGTTGTAGCTCTTCATCTATCGGAGGTCCTGAACGTTCATTGCTACTAAAATTGCTCATTGACCTTCTTGTTATCGATGCAGAATGCGGACTTTCACTCTCTCTGACATGTCGATTAACACTGCTAGCACGGCTGATACTACTTTCGTCCTCACCACTACCGCCTTTGCCCTTACATTCCACACTGCCGCTGTGATCACGACGATCACCGCCGATACTGCTACTGCGTGTAGAACGTCGTGTATCAACATTATGCCTGTCGTTAGCTGATGCTCGGGGTATAGATGTACTTTTTGAACGCTTATTGCCATTCCGATTGCTTAGGCTATTTTTGCGACTAATGCTTTGTTGCCTTTTCAAACTATATATGCACGTAAACGTGTAACCGACTGCTCACTATATTTCTATAGAGTAAGCAATCTATATCTTTATATAGATTTATTGAAAACAATTTAAAAGTGTCCGAAATCATAGTCACATGTCTTGAAAATGTTGATATTTTGCAAAGTCAAATTATTCCTAATTTGATGACTTAAATGTATTAATTTTGATGATATTTTAATTTAGTTAATTCAGTCAATTTAAGTAATTTTGATTGTATAATATCCTGACTAGAGCGACATGTAATACTTAGTGCAGTCCATGATTTCTATAAATATTATTCAAATAAGCTAATCGGAACTACAATGTACATGAAATTAACTGATTGAATGGGTTAACCCTACAAAGTTAGAGGTTCCTTTATGAAAATTAGATTTAGCTAATTTAGAAGTTATCAAAAAATAATTATATATTTACATGCTTTTATAAATTGCAAATTAATTTATATTTATAAATCAGTAAAATTAATTTATTTATTAAATATTCTAATATTACGATAGACAAATACTCGTTAGTTTTATTGACAATTTTTGATCAAATCAAGGAATAAATAATTTATTTGTTAATTGTTTATTATTGAATTATGCTCAAAATAAACTAATTTCCTAATTTAAAATTAATAACACTTTTGTGTTTTCGATCTTCTCTAAACTAAAGATAAAAGTTAGTATGCATTCGCCTTCTATTAAAAATAATATTATCGGTTATTAAATTTTGTATCTTATATATAAGGTGAATAAGGCAACAAAGCAATTCTGTCTCGTCTCTCTCTGCTGCTAGCGGTATTGCTACGAGTTCGACTTGTGCTTCTTCGTCTACTAAAACTGCTTCGATCACGACTTGAGCTGCTATACGAACGGCGATGACGTTCAAAACTTCGGCGACTGTCGTAATGGCCACGTGGACTTGAAGCCAGTGAACTTTCATCCGATGGTGTTCTGTAGCGTCTTCAAAAATAAATGACATATTTGAATCAATTTTGCATTTAAATATAAACAGAAGACAATAAATGAGTCAGATTAAGCAATTAGCAGAATTTGTAAATGAGACGTTAATTTGATATTAATGCGATATCAAATTTAAATGATACTCGACATTAAAATTTGTAAATATTCGGTTATTACATGTTTATTATATATAAATACCCAACATTATTGGGTATTTACCTAACATTGGATATTTATTATATATAAATACTCAACACTATATGTATTTATTGCGAATTTTATTTGGGCCGCTACGTGTCAGTTGATTAAGCATTAAGTTGGCACCTATTGCTAATTTGACTTTTCGTGAAGCAGCTCATGCAACGTATGCTCGACATTTGAAGATCAACCGCTAAATAATTGACCGACTTGCATCATCTGTAGGGATAGGTCGTTCATAGATTATCTCAGATCCTTACGATGACTCCAACGGAAGATTGGACAATGGACGAAAAGGCGGAAGAGAGTCATGGAGGCCTGTTTCCTTACAGTAGCGATGTTGGATCCTCAAAAATATTGGGAACGGGAGATAGCCGAACAAACAAAATCACTCCAATTAGTGTAACGACAGATTTCATAATGGAGGAAAAGGCGTAAGAGCGTCTCGGAGACCTGTCTCCTTACAGTAGCGATGTTAGATCATCAAAATATATCGAAAACGGAGATAACCAACAAACAAACCAAGATAATGAAAATGACAAGCAGGAAATTTATAAAATATAAATCAAACGCAAAGAACAATTGTCAACTCAACACTGATCGGATGAGTTTTCATTGTCTGGTGCCGTATGACCATGCAGTTGTACGGATACAGCGAAAGAGGCATCAACATCCGAAGCAAACTAGATTTCATGTTGAAACTCGGAATGTCATCTCGCTGAAGGGAAGGAACCAGAATTAGTTGAAGAGATGGTTCGATAGTACTCATGTTAAAGATTTCCTTGTTTTATAGGGTGACTTAAATGCTCATGTTGATAGCGACAGTAGCACTTAAAAGGGAATGTTGGGGAGGAACGTTTCTCTGATCTGAATTCGAGTGGTATTAAATTATTGCACTTTTGCTCTCGTAACGATTTGTGCGTGACCAACACCATGTTTGAACATAAGGAGATCCATAGATGCACATGACATCAGGATTCTATCAGTCAAAGATCAATAATCGATTCTGTAATCGAATCATCTGATATTTGACGTTATGTTCTGAATAGTCTTGTGAAGAGAGGGGATGATATGTAGAAAAGAAAAAGAAACAAATGTTAGATAGAATAACAAATATGAAACAAATTGACACGAAAAGATTGTTCAGATAGATAAAAGGATAGCCGGGATACAGTAGCAGAAGAAAAGCCAGAATTGTTGCGAAGGCAATGAAGGATGATGGAATAGTCAACAATGTCAAACGCAAAAGAAATATCGAGGGAAATTACGACGGACTCTCTGATCTATATGCGAGTGGTGTTGAATTATTGCACTTTTGCTCTCGTAACGATTTGTGCATGACCAACACCATGTTTGAACATAAGGAGATCCATAGATGCACATGGCATCAGGATTCTTTCAGTCAAAGATCAATGAACGATTTTGTAATCGTTTTATCTGATCTGCGACGTTATGCTCTGAACACTCGTGTGAAGAGATGGACCGATCACTACCTTGTATTTAATAAACTCTGATATCAGGATAGGATGCTAGACAAACCTGGTAAACCCAAACAGAGGACTTCTCTCAGTTGCCAGAAGAGGCGAAGAACATTTATCAGGAATGGGAGATGTTAGATCCTCGCTTGTTAAATCAAGTGCAAAAAGTTGTGGCTCGAAGAAATTAGGTGCTTGTCTCGGAGGAAATACTCGAACTACTTGGAGGACACCGACACTTAGAGATTTTGTCAAGAAGACGAAGCTGGCTTATAAGGCAACTTTGCCAGATAAATCGGTGAACGCTGTAGAAAAGTACCGAAGGGCAAAGAGAGCTTCAGCTCGAGCAGTTACCAAAGCGAATAAGGAGGATTGGGAGAAGTTTGGAGAGCACCTAGAACTTGATTATATGTCAGCTTTGAAGATGTTCTGGAGGACGATCAGGAGCTTTCGTGTTGGAGGAAGAAAACTCATCAAACTGTATATGACAAGACAGAATCTAAGCTGACTGACATTGAAAAAATTCTTGGTTGTTGGAAAGAGCATTTTAGAAGTCTTCTTAAACCGGTGGATATGTCTTGTCTTTTAGAAGTAGAGCCATTAGAACCAACGGAAGAGATTATCTCATTAGAAGAGGTCATTGCTGCAGTTAAAAAACTTAGTAATGACAAGTCTTCTGGAGAAGACGAAATTCGACTTGAAGCTTTAAAGGATTTTGACGTTGTTGACATGAAGCGCCTAACACGGATCTTCAACGTCGCATTGAATTCGGACAAGGTTCTTAGTAAGTGGCGAACTGGGATGATGGTACCTATCTTTAAGAGAGGGGACCTAAGAAAATTTTCCAATTAGCGGGCCATCAATCTTCCTAGCAAAACTAGTAAGCTATTTGCTAGGATTCTTGAGTTAAGGGTACGGTATATAGTTGAGGGACAGTTGCAAGGGGAACATTGTGGCTTTCGAACAGTCGTGGAACCACGGATCAGCTCATTACTCTCACAACTATCCTGGAACGGTATTGGGAGCTCGCTTAACCGGCCTACATGTGCTTTGTAGATTTGGAAAAGGCGTTTGACCGAGTTCCGTAAGAGAAGAGAGGTTTTAGGAGGTACAAAGAAAGTATGGAGTACCACCAAATCTTCAGGGAGCTGTGGCTTCTCTGTATGAACAAAGTATGAGTTGTGCTTGTGTTCAAGGTATAAGACTGAATCATTTCCAGTAGGAGTTAAACTTTGTAGGGTTTGTCCTTTTCTTCATTTTTGTTCCGTGTTTACATGGACAAAATTACGAGACGGGCTACTCTGACGGATGTAAGTCTTTAGTTCGGTTCTATCAGGATACCATCTCTGCTTTTTGCAGATGATGTTGTCTTGTTAGCTCTTGTCCCGATGACTTACAATGCCTACTAGATCGATTTACGATGGAATACCAGGCGGTAGTGATGATACTTCCTCCACTTCTTTCGGGGAGGAAGAATCTTTTGGGAAAAGATTCTTCCTGATGTTGAGGATGTCAAGTATCGTGGGTATCTTGAGGAACGACAAAAACATAAAATAATACCACCAAGGTACTAACTTTTCTTTGGGAAAAGATTCTTCCTGATGTTGAGGATGTCAAGTATCTTGGATATCTTGAGGAACGGCAGGAACATAGATGAGATTAAGTAGCGGATTTGTGCAGCTAACGTAGCAATGCGTTTTTGTACAGGTCTGTGGTGGTGAAGCGGGAGTTGAGTTTTCGGGCGGAGCTTTCGGTTTATCACGCAATCTTCGTTCTAATTTTAACCTATGGTCATGGGCGTTAAGTTATGACCGAAATGATATCTCGAATAGTGTGACCGAAATGTGGTTCCTTCGTGGTGTGACCGATTTTAGCTCTAGAAATAAGGTTAGGAATTCGGTAATCCGAAAAAGACACGGAGTAAAGTCGCTACATGTCCACATAGAAATCGCATTCCTCGGAGGGTTTTTAGACGGACTCTTAGGAAAAGACCTCAAAGTAGACGTCGATATTGGTGGAGAGATCAAATCTCGAAACTGGGCGAAGACCGCCTTGGACTATCTGATAGAGAACTCTGGTCTGTCGCACAGAATCGCGATGTCTGACGTAGTTATTTCGTGTACTGCCTCCACGGCTCGACACTCGGAGCTGTGGTTGACAGGAAAACTCTTATATATTATTTGTTTTTTCTTGTCAAGAAATAGTTGTTGTGCGAATTTTAAAAATCGCCACATCTACATATTGTAAGATGTTGATGGTGCGATTTATATATCGCGATATCTTAGATACGGCGATTTTCTATAAACATTCGCAAATAATTCATTTCTATAAACAATGTTTCTATTAAATGATTTCAACACTAACGGTTTATAAATTAGAATCTAGCAAAATGATATTTGTCTGAATCCAAACTTTTTCAAAAATTAGGTTCATCCACAATAAAAATTAATTTAGACAACTAATATATTGATCAATAAAAGTAAAATTAATTCATCTTATACCTTCTCGGAGTTCTACTTCTTGATCTGTATCGTCTGTGGCTTAGATCGTCTCGTCGGCTTAAGTAAAAAATCACATTTAAAGAAGTTGGTAATTTAGAATAGAGCTTACTTGCTAAAAGAGCGTCTTCGACGACGTTGATACGGAGATGGCGAATAGTAACCCCTAAACATTAATGACTAATACGTATGTTTATACCTAATTATATCATCTGTGAATGAACCGATCTAAAAATATCACCTGAATAAACAAGCTAGTATCGATCGTTGTTCCAAAAGAACTCGCAATCAGTCCAAATTATTTTGGTATATAGACAGATGCACGATCGTTTCAGGAATTTATTACTATTTATCCAAAAACTCGTAGGTCGTAAATGGATAAAGAGATAAATAACACCACGTATCGTACAAAAATATAAGTCTGTGAAACATCATCCTTCGCAGAACATTCGACATACATGTTTGTAGTCTACAAATATCTGATTTGTCATTACATACATCTCTGTAGGTGGTAAATCTCGTTGATCAACTGTATATCGTAAATCTCGTATTCTAGAACAATAAGCTAACGATATATATAACGATGTACATTATATATTCGTCGGCAACGTGACTCCATATCGCTGTCCTTGTTAAAACCCTAGTTGGGCAAAGATTCTGCTCTAATTAAGTCGTTGTCGTCGTAGAGGACGATATCACATAACAGTAAAAGGCAAAAAGTATCGACAAAGAACACGATCACAGTGCCGTCATCACCTCCTTGTCAATCATTGTAAATGTATAGATGATATCTCGTTTCGTCGGAACTCGTTGTCGAACCCTACAATCGTCTTGCATATTTATATGCTACTAACACTGCAACTATATAAAATCGATAGCTAGTAGCAATATTCAGAGCGTTTGACTCACCCAAAGGGGAAGATCGAGATCGTTGTATCGAAAATCAAGGATAATTTTTATTGTTTGATTCGCAACAAACACGAATTTAGGGAATATTAAAAAATTAAAAGGGAACTTATTGTAATGAAGCAATATAGCCTCAGTGATTTTGAGGATACATTCTAATGGTATGTTATTTAAATATACAAATCGTTATAATCGCCTCCATATGTGCCCATGCCGTTAACTAAAAAGAGCTTTGGCAAGCTTTGTTTTGTCGATAATGTAAGCATAAACTTAAAATCGATTTTAAATTAATAATATTAAGTTATCTAATGTACCGTTCTTTACACATTTTATTACGCAATTGCGCGTTTCATTAAATTCTATTCGTATCAACATAAATAAAAGATTATATAAAAAATAATACCACAATTAATTTGTGATTTTCGGCTTTAAGTTATAAATTTAATGTCATTTACAAACGACAATCAATGCAGAGTCCGATAGATAAAATTAAATTTTATGTAACTATAAAATCGTAAATTCTTTTCGCATTTCCCTCTATTTAAGGACCATATTGTGAAGGTATATATTACGTAATGCTGAATTAACGTTCCATTGGAAATAACAAATAAATAATAAAATATCAATTTATATATAATAAATGATATTTTTTGAGAACGCATTAAACGAGGATTTTGTTAAAACTTGGTAGCATCAATTAATTATCGATTGGAACAATGTCTTACTACAATATATGTTTTAAATTACGAATTCTTAAAAGTAAGGTTAATAATATACCTTGTATTTCGCATTCGACGAATTCGAATCTCACAATCGTAAGCATAATGACCAGGTTGACCACATTCATAGCACAGATCAGAAGGATTAAAGGGTCTTCGCAAATGTTGTCTCGAAAATAAACGATCTTCACTCGAATCCCGTTGACGGCCTCCGCGTGAAAATTCAACTCGAATACGGGAACCAAGAACCATCCTGGAAAATAATGAATCTTAGTGAAATACTAATTTAATTATAAAAATCCTAATTCGTGAAAACTTACATTGTAAGGGGAGCAAGATCAAATACAAGTTTAGTTTAGTTGTTTATTGTTATACATAAATACTTTGCTTTGTTAAAAATATAATTGAATATTAGATAGTAATTAAATAATTATTAATTAATTATAAACTAATAAATTATTAAATATAATTTATAAATATTAATATTAGTAATATTTAAAAATACTAAAATTATTAATAATTAAAAATAATATTATAAACATGTAAAATCATTTATATTCATTTGAAAATTATTAAATGAAAGAGCAAATTCATATGGAGCTCACAAGTTATAAACTGGATTGATTTAGAACTTACACATTTACTTAAAAATCACTATTGAAGTTTGCTGTTTTGGGATTCTGCAAATACACAAAATATAAGGACACACACAGAATACTCCCAATAATAGGCAAACTGTCTATTTTGTTTTTAAAAAGAAATGTAAAACCTGATCTTATATAAAGAATATAAGACCAGGTAATATTCTTTATATATTGTAATTTTTATATAGGACAGAATAATTATTATATTAGATAAGACAGGGTAATTATTATATTAGATAAGACAGGTAATTTTATTAAACATGTAAAATCATTTATATTTATTTGAAACAATTAGGACCGAATAATTATTATATAAGGTAAGACAGGTAATTTTATTATAAGATAAAACAGGGTAAGTTTTATATAAGAGTAAAGGACCGGGTAATTTTTATATAAGAATATAATAACAGGTAATTGTGAAACTAAGGTAGAAATAAGAAACGATGGAACGATCATCCTTGGTGCTCCTGTTTGAGATCATCTATACCTTATTCAGATAAGGTTGTATATAGTAACCTAGTTTAAAATATGCATCTATTAAATTATTTAAATTATTTAAAAGTCCAATATCATTACATATTGTTGCAATTCTTAAAATTTCATTATTTAATGTATTATATTTTATATTATATGGTATGCATGAATGCTCATGCAAAAATATGTTTCTTGCATTTAATTCACAATCGCATAAAGATTTTGCTAATGTAAACTGCAGTTGATAATAGCTACTTTTAAGTATCAGTGGAGCTAACAAACTTCTAAAGACCTTCCATACCTTCTTGGACCTTCTAAACTCCATCGAGACAAACGACTTTGAAATTCTGCATCCTCGTTTAACGACTAGCTGAAGTTGGAGTGCTGGACACGCAGATCGCATATATTAGTTTCACATAAACACTGCAACACAAGTGGGCTCATAACCAACGGACAACTCAGTGCTCGCCAGATTGGTTCAGCCCTCTACAGTGTACAATCCGCAAAGCGATCGACGATCTTCTTCGATTAGATGACTCTCACAGATCGTTGCACCTATCCTCTCATCACCACTGCATTGCGACGGACTCGGGATAGTGGATGTAGTGTGTTTTAATCATTTTATTGTACGCGTTCATTTAATTCACAATCGCATAAAGATTTTGCTGATGTAAACTATAGTTGAGAATATCTGCTTTTAAGTATCAGTGAAGCTAGTAGTTGTTTTAAATAAAAACATGAAACGTTTAACTTCAAATATTAATATATTTGAAGTAAAAAACACTTTTGATAAAATTGAAATTTAAAATAAAAGTCAATTTTTAGAATTTGACTAATAACAGACGATGCATCAGAATAAGGATTAGAGGTCACCAGGAGGAACTGCCATGTAATCAGATGTCGGATTATTTTCACCGACACAACATAGCAGCGGGGTCAAACACGTTCTAATGACGTATTTTTTCTAATGAAATTTGATTATACAGTATCTTATTCTAACAGAATGGCAGCAGAGGAAAATTTCAGCAGATCATTAAAGGACCGAAACACGAAAGGTAGGCGTAGGCTCACTGCTGATGAGGTCCACCTACGCTGATTGTAGTGTACAGTGCTGCATATAGGATTAAAGAATTCACACGAGGATAATTTATGAAGCCGACCAAATGATGAATAAAAAGTATATTGTGTTATCTTTTGTATCATATCATTTATATATTATCTTTTATATCTTATCATTTATGCCTTATCTTTTATATCTTATATTATATATATAATCTTTTATATATTATCATTTTTATGAATTGACTAATAAATAACAGACTTTGTATCAGAATAAGAATTAGAGGTCATCAGGAGGAACTGCTATGCTATCAGGTTTCGGCCCCTAACTCCTCTACCCAACATATCAGCGGGTCCAAATACATGATAATGATGTATTTCCTCTGATTAAATTTGATTATCTAGTATCCTATTCTAATACAAAGTATATTATTTATTATCCATCCATAAAACATTTATTCTTAACAGTTTATATTTATTTTTAATATTATTTTGCTGATTTATATACTTTACTATTTTTTGTTTGATTTTAATTTTATAAAAACCTGGTTTAAAATATGCATCTATTAAATTATTTAAATGATTTAAAAGCCAATATCATTATTGTAGTATATTTTATATTATAAATTATGTAAATTTTATATTTTTGATAAAATATCAATCTGTTTGATTTTATTTTTATAGAAATCTTGTTTAGCATATTTATCTATTAAATTATCTATTTGTCTGTCAAATTCCGATCTTCTCTAGAGTTTAGAATTTAAAAATACGTTACTTAGTAGAATAAAAGTTTCTCACCAGCCCTAAGTTATTATTATTTTGGGATTAATCGTACGAATTTATATCGCGTAAACATAGTGGCGTATTTTCCACTCATGTTACGGTGTAAAGCGTCGTTTGGCGATAGTGAAATACTCACCGCTTATCTAAAGCACGAGAGGCATCTTCGGCATCCCTAGCATCCTCAAAGTCCACAAAAGCGTACCCAGGCGGGCTATGCGAAACCCAAACTTGTCGAATTTCGCCATACGGACTAAATACTTTCTCCAGATCCTCTTTAGTAACATCTTCCTTCAAATCACCAACGTACAGCTTTGATTGTGACATATATCTATAACAGCAGGAATTGAATGTTCAATGAATATTTTGTACAACAACAGTTTTGAA